>NSMO01000317.1:0-15378 GCA_002588565.1 Coelastrella sp. UTEX B 3026
GCCAGCAATAGGAAGAAAACGCGGCAAGCACACAGCCATCCCAGCACATCGGACAACGTTAAAGAAGAAAAAACTCCACACTTTCGGTCCCTAGGGACCAGCCCTCTCGCCCCTTCGGGGACGGGAGTGGACGGTAGGGATTGTGGAGTCGCCCCGACACACACAGTACCCTCCCTCAACTTACGCCAGCGCTCTCTTGAAAGCGCTACGCGGAGCTCATTCATTCATTCACATGCTGTGCCAAGACTGAACACAGCATGCGCTCACAATACAGCTGCTTTTAGTGCAGGCGAGGCCGAGTCCGTGTTCTAGGCCTGATAACGTGCTAGAACTGGTTTTTGAAAGGTCTTGTGGCTACAGCTGTCCAACTATTGGAGCTCGCAGCTGCAGCCTGTCAATGCAGCTGCATTCTTGTGGCTGTCATCTCTCCTCTTTCGGCCAAGTGAACGACATATTCGCATCTGAGCATTACGCTAGTCATTGTACTGTTGTGAGCCCCCTGAACTGAGCCTGGAGGCCAGTCTATGAACCTCCAGACAACTGCGTGGACTGCACTGCTCAAGCGGTGCCGCTGAGATGCGCCACTGACTGGCTAGATTGCTGAGATTGACATGTTATTCAAACGCTCAAACGCTGTCTCAGAACTCTCATCAAACGCTGTCTCAAAATCTCACCTGTCGTAGCAACAACGACAGCTCCCTCGTCCACAACAGCCAGATGCTTCGTGTCCCTGGCAAGCCCAGCTGCAGCTGCAGCTGCATTGTGCACTGTGGTCCAAGCCTGGCTCCATTTTCTCCATTGCTGCTTGCATCATCAGAACCCAGGCACGAGCATGATGGCAAGTGTGCTCTGCAGTCATCACGTTGGTATCTTTGCGCCGCTGATTCCCTCTTGTATTTCTGCTGTCAACAGCTGGGTTTGCCTTGGGGCCTTCTTGCAACGGTGGAAGCCGAAGCCAACCTTGCATCTACAAGAACAGCACCCTACTAAGCGTCACTCAATCACATAACCGTTTGACAGCTCAGCCTCAAGCCCGCATACCCCAGTTGTGATGGCCACTGGGCAAACGTACCAATCGTTCAGACGGCCTCGTCAAGAGACTCTTTCCTTGTCTATGTGAATGCTTATGTGGGTCAGTATGGATGGCGAGGGCGCTGGAGCCCCTGATGGAGTAAACGTGTTACGTCGAGGGTTTGACTGCCCACGGTCTGCCCATGGTCAAACCGCTCAGCATTTAATGCTGCACTGCATCTTGATGGAAGCATCCTTGGTGGCTTCCTCTGATGGCTTCCTCTGATGCTTTCGCCATACGATTTCGCCATGCATATTTTTCTGAATGCTTTACGGGCGGCTGGCTCCCTTGTGCTTGCAGACAAATGCTTGTGGTCCTTGGAAAACAGTGCAAACGCGTCCTTTGTTTAATGGAGCATTGGAGCCCCTGAACAGCCTTCAGGGTCCCAGAGATGGCAACCGCAGTCTGCAGGCCTCCAGTGGGATGTCATGCAGCACTCAGTGACAATGCAATCGCTTGCAAGCGAGCTGGGGTCTTCCAAGGTATTGGGCCTCCAGCACAGGTAACCCAACAGCATTAGCAGAATCACCACAGGCTTATGGATTCGTTGTCGTCAACCACGGTGTCAGATAAGGCCACATACGTGCTATAGAGCTCTGCAGCTCTTGCGCTGGGGTGTCTTTCATGCGTACATGGACAGATACATCATGTACATGTACATGTACTGCAGCACATGTGACACAGCAGCCACAGAGTGCCAGGCCAGCTTGCATCAGCCAGCAGCCGCAGACCCATTGTGATATGATAGCTTATGCCATCCATTGCATAACATCACAACGGCTAGCCGTTCTGTAGAAGCTTGTCGCAATTGCAAACATCATGACAACATATGAGCTTTCCACCAATTCAAGCAGGATGCCTGCGACTGACTCAGGCTGACACCAACTGTACAGCCTGCGCTGACGGTCTCCAGCCATGGAGTGGGGTATGTGCATTGACTGGTTGGCGTTTTGACAGCATTGCAACGCAAGCAAGGAACAACAGTCACCGGGACGGCTAGGCTGTCAGCTGCCTTCTGCGACTATTCACAGTTGCCTCAGCATCAGGCTCGGCACAACGATCATCTGCAGTCTGGTCATGCGGGCAGTGACTGGATCCGGTGAGGCGCTGTATTTGTCGTTGCAGCACAGCCGGGTGGTGTGTACTAGTGCAAGACACAACTGCACCAACTCATTGATTGCACAGGTGAACCAGCTGCCTGCGGAGGCGTTGCACTGGTCTGTCATCAGACTCTGATTGTGCGGCACAAGGGCGTATTGTACTCACAATGCACACCAGCTTGCCTGCTAGGCTTTCTGAAGTCGTTAGAGGTCCAAGCTGAGCATTATAGCATCTGCTGTCTGTTCATGGCACGGCGCGTCAAAGGGCTTCTGTGGGTGCAAGGCTCAGCCGGCGGCTTCAATCGCTGCAAGGAGGCCCAAAGGCAATACCTAGCTGTTGACAGCAGAAATGCTCACAACGGCCCGTTCCGGGATCAGCTGTGCAAGGATACCCACATCATGACTGCAAAGCATACTTGGCGTCATGTCCATGCAGGGGTCGTATTGGTTGCAAGCAGTGGCAATAAGGCATGCCCAAGTTGTGACAATGCACACATACTTGCAGCTGCAGCTGTAGGCGGGCTCCAGCAGTGCTAAGGTGGTGTCTGGCTGTTGTGGACAGGGCAGCTGCCATTGTTGCTACGACAGGTAAATTTGGATGTGGGACGGCGCAACATGTTAATTCCAGCAACACAGCCATTCAGTGGTGCATCATTTCAGCGGCACTGCTCAAAGTATGCCGAGCTCCGGGAGTGTATACACAGTTGATGCCGTTGGCTGGAGCTGCGTATGGCTTCCTCGAAGCTCCTTGCAGGGAGCTGGCAGAAGTATGCTGATAGGCGCTCAGATGTGACTATGCCCCACAGTTGGCTAACAGTGGAGAAACAGCTATCAAATGAAGCTGCATCGACCTGCCGCAGATGCAAGCTCCAATGGTTTGTCTGGACAGCTGCAGCCACATAACACTGATGATCAAGAAGTCAATGCCGTAGCACGTTACCACGTCTAGAATGCAGACTCGGCCTCGCTTGCACTCCGAATGCAGCCATATTGTTCGCGCATGCTGTGTCATCCTTAGGATGGCACGAGCTCAAGCAGGGGCCACAATGTACGATTTGCAAGCAAGAAGTTTCGTACGCATTGCAGGCATGTGTGCGCACTCAAGTAGGATTTGACAGGCTGAAAAGCAAATCAGCACGACTTCCCATGCTATACGATATGTCGGCATGCCTCCGGAGGTTTCAGGGTTTCGATCGATCTTTCGTGTGGTAGAGGAGAACGACCGCATGTGATGCCGACAAACAATAATGGTCTGGAATGGTCAGGATTACGGTGTAAGCAGCCGGGGCGTGGATTCCTCAAGACATCCGCGCGCCTGCAGGGGCGCGCCTGCAGGGGGCGGGACTTGCAGAGGTGAGCTGCGAGACAGTCGCTTTGCCTTTCATCCATGTGGTAGAAAATTTTGAAGGGTAGCGGGTGCGAACTGTGTTCACCTGTGGCTACTTGGAACGTGACTACCTGAGAAATCCTGGATGGGTGACAGTGTACGCATTTGTGGCAGGACAGTCGTCTCAGACCGGTGTACTCGGCTTTGAATCTCATTCTTGTACGATCAGTGATCATAGATGTGGTGCTTGCGCCTGTCGGGTCATACGCCCCTCTTACTCGTCCTTTGTGGGTCCGACAAATCTGTTGTCCGCATTGCCGTCTTGTCCGCATTGCCGTCACGTCTTGCGATGTCATCTAAGAACACTCACAAGCTCGGTTCTTACAGTCTGGACATCGCAGAGAGTTCGTTCTTCTATGTGCGGTTAGCAAGACTTGGCTGACTCGTGCTGTGCAAGGCGGCAGTGCATGTTTGGAAGCTCCTGCAGACTTTTTAACAGAAGTAAAGCTTCACTGAATACTTTTTTCTGTTGACAGCGGGTTCACTGAGAATACACAGTTCTTCACTAAGGCTTTCAATGCCATGGCAAACAGTGTTTGCCGTCTGATGCAGGTACCATCCTGGCCGCCCTGCAAGTTGCAGCAGTCAACAGCTGCCACAATGCGAAAGTATTGAGCCATGCAACAGATTAGATGCGCTGGCAAGAGCTGCAGTGTCTGACATGCATGCATCAGCAGGACCCAGACAACCCAGACTGGCCAACCAATGAGGTCAAGGTTCGAACCTGGAAATCATAGCACAGCGACACGAATACATCACCGCCGATGCCTCATATTCAAGCATATCACAACTTACAGGGCCGGCTGCAGCACGTACAGCTCTTGGCAGGCACAGAGCTGTTTCAAGGTTCACAGAAACAACCAGGGTCCCCAGCTGCAGCCGGAGCTTATGAAGATCCATAACAGAAGTAAAACCAGGAGACCCACAGACAGCAGGGACACCACCAGCATACATGTGTTTGACCGGCACCACATCGCCAGCCTTTGGTGGCTGCCCAGCAGCAGAGGTGCAGTCTGTCTCAGCAAGCGCCATGCAGCTGCAGCTTCATGGCCAGCAGTATACATGGGAACCGAGGCTGCTGCTGCTGCTGGAGCAATGCTACAAAATTCATTAAAAGTACCAGAGAGCGGTAGCTGCATGTACTGCAGCAGCTGATACACAGCAGGCAGACTGCTGCGGCCGCACTCGCATTGCAGGGAGTAACTAATATGATGCATGAGAGCTGGAAGAGCCGAACTCTGGACCAACTAGGGTGCAACCCGACAATCACAAACATGAGAGCTATGACGACATGTCAGTGTCCAGCCACAGCAAAGCTTGTGTCTAAGCCCTAAACATTCATACCCACAGCTGGCTGCCAAACTACCAGACCTGCATTATATACATTGAGTACATTCAAGACTATGAGTTGTTATCTCAGCAGACAACAATCAGGTGCTCAAGTACCATGCAAATTGTCAAGTAGATTACCTGCTGATACACCTGGCAGGCACGCACTGCTGCAGTGACTCCCTATTCGTATCACAACTCTCCATTGAACTATGACTATATATATGCATAACAATAGTGACCAACAGGAACGCACTGTGACTTTTCAACAGTATACAGGCTCGCACAGTGGTCTAGTAATGGTGAAGCCGCTGCTGATGGTGGCAACTCTGTTGTTACTGCTGACACACACTGTGCGACCACAGGTATGATAATTGTTGTCAAGCTGTTGCTATTTTGAAGTGTCTCACCCATTGTGACACCATATACTTATGCCAAACCAACTCCAATCACATTAAACCTGCTGCTGGGCGTTAGCTGGCTTCAGCAGCATGGCCCTGATCTGCTGCTGGTTGCTGCTGCTGTCGTGGAACTAGATAGTCAGTGGCTGATCGAGCAGGCCCTTGTTGAGGCTGCTCAGACAGAATGAAGGCATCCTGCTGCAGCTGCTGCTGATCGTACAGATTGTGCAGCAGTAGTAGCAGCTGCTGCTGGCCGAGCATGAAAGGTTCGAGAACAGGTTGCTGCAGATATATATGTTGTGCCTGGGCCTGCAGTGCGAAAGCACATGGTTGCTGCTGCTGCTGCTGGCCTTGCTGCAACAAGTGTAACTGGCCCGGCTGGGTGTGCTGCTGCTGCTGCTGCTGCTCTAGTAGTGCTGGCTGGACGACTCCAGGCTGAAGATATACCTGACGGAACTGTGCCTGTTCCAGACAAACATGCTGCTGCAGCTGCTGCTCTAGCTGCATCACTTGCTGCCGCTGCTGCTCTAGCTGCATCACTTGCTGCTGCTGGTGGAGTTGCTGCAGATGGTGATGCTGCTGAAGTGCACGTAGTAGATCCATGTCATCATCCTGAATTGCGTCGCCGTCCGACAAGATACTCTCCGCCAACGGCTCTTGGGACTGCAGCCGCCCATGACCATCGACACCACAGGCCTCTACATCTGTACTAGTCACATGATAGGGATCATGGAACCAGCTGTGAAGCAGTGCTAGGGCCTCAATAGGTCCGACCAGGGGCTCGTGTGTTAGCTGCTTGGCGTGCTGTATGGTGGCTTCTGCGTCATCAACGGGGACTCCAATGAGGGGTTGGACGTTGACAGGTGGGGGATTCAAGTTGACAGGTGGGGGATTCAAGTTGCGCAGCTGACTATGGAAGGCTGGGCTGTTGGTACCTTCCCCAGCCATGACACAGGATTGCGATGGGTAACACCTAGACGTGCCAGTACAAATGAAGGCGTCAGTTGCAGTGCCAGTAAGTGACTACAGCCAGAAATAGCTGGCTGACTTGTGTCAGGCAGATTTCTGTCGCGGAGTCACGTCCGATGCTGCTGCCTTGGGCCCCTGAGGAGACGGGCGGGATCCAAGCACAGGTGATGCAACAGATTGCCCACTGGCAATCTAGTAAAACTCATAAGCGGAGCCTAGAGCAGCCACGGGCGTGTTTGCAGCTCGCAATACGAGCTCGATGTGCCGATCCTGCTGGGCACCCTTGGCAGCCGTTCTCTATCTGCCACAAATACTATTGCATCCTCTATACCCACCTTAATTTGAGATTTACGAGAGCTCCTTTGCTGGGTAGCACCCGGGGACAGATGCTGGTGCTCAGCGGTGAGGGCAAGCGAGGCTCTGTGCGCTCTTCAATTGCTTCAACGCGGCAATAGATTCCTCTGTAGACGCTGTAGAGGGCTGCAGTGTGCCTCGAGTTTGGACCTAGCTAGGGTGCAGACCGCGGGGCTTGCACGCGGCCTGCTGCGATGTGGCATAGCCTACAGAAAAGCCACCGGCACAGTGGTACCACTGTTATAGCAGGCAGGGACCAGCCTGCCACTGATGGTTGCAGCAAATCTGCTGGCCCTGCTTGTCCCAGGCTGGTGCTAGGTAAGAAAAGATGCTGACATGTGGATGCATGTTCACCCATTTGCAAAGGCCACGCAGAGCATACCAGTATGCTACATGCCGCTAGATCCATGTAGCCTGAAAGCATACGGTGCAAGCATCCTATACTGGCGACTGGAGGAATGTCACTGCCTAATCAGCTCAACCAGTACTCACCTCTCAACCGCGGCCTGGCGTAAAGTCCCTGATTGCTACAGGTTCAGGGAGGCGTCCCGCTGCTGAGTCTCCTCACACACATCCAGCCCGTCTGTGACCTGCTGCTGTCTATGTCCCGCCAGCTGGCCCAGGGCAGCAAGTCAGCAGGAATCATCCTGCACTGTTGTACTGCTCCTCACACAATCTGCTGCAAGGGGTTTGAGCTGCAGGACTGCTGTGAAGTTGATGAGCCCACTTCACTACCACGCACGAATGCCACTGCAGGTGGTCACGCTGCAATCTCTGCGCTGCCGTGGTGTGAAGTGAGGCTTATGAGCAAGGCTGGTTGCCTGCATGGCTGCAGCAAGCTATGGCCTGTCCCTGCTGTCCTGCAGCACCACACCGTTGGCACTGCCGTCTGGCGCCTTTGCTGTGCATGTGCCTTGATCCAAGGCACTGCTCAGCAGGCTGCAGTAGTTCGTCAACCAGGGCTGTGCATGCCCAGGGTGCCGGGTGTGACCAGTAATATTGGTGCAGCTGGAGATGCCCAAGGTGCAGGAGCACACCCTGCGCACCTGCAAGCTGACATGCTGAAAGCCTGCAACTGCTCTTGAAGTACCCAACATACTTTTTGTGACGCCCGCCTGCAGTTGCAGTTAAGAAAGCAACTTGGCATTGCGAAGCTGCAGCAGAGGGGATAGACAGCACAGGGCTGGCATATCTTGCTGTCGAAGATGCTATTGCGCTGGGCCGCCAACACAGTGGACGAACGATAGAACCACATACAGCACACGCGGCAGTGAATACTAAGCCATGGGCAAAGACTATGGTCGTGGCAGCGCACTAAGTCTGGCATCAGCTGTGCTGTGAGCAAGTCACAGCATGTACAGCATGTACGGCTGTGGTCTGGCTGGGCACACGCCAACTGGCGTTGAACTTAGTAAAAGGTTTAACCTGGTATGCTCGCTTACCCTTGCTGGGCCTATGCGTCGAGGCTGTTCGAGCAAGCTCTTGCCGTGGCCGATCACATCAAGCTGCATAACAAGCAGCATGTACAGATGACCTTCCTTGAGCACGCACCCCATACTAGTGCACACATGAAAGCTGATAACAGCTCCACAACCTAGTGGTGTTCGTGGCAAGGAGAGCAACAGCAACACAGCAGCTGAGGTGAACAGTTTGAGACGTAAGCGGCAAATCCAAGCAACTTTGCACCTGTCGGCAGCTTGTTTTGTTGATTGACATCTTAAGACGTTCACTGAGGCAACCCTGTTGTTGTTCAAAGTGACAGTCAGCGCGCGGTATGCCGCTCCAGACCCAGGAAATGGACTGGTCGCGCCCATCAGTATCATTTGCACTGCCTTACACGTTTGACGTGCACAGAGCAGGCTGCGGTCGTTGCTGCCAGTGATCACTGGAGGTCCCCATGCCATCAACTATGGTACTGGCAAGCCTGCGCCTGTTGCCTCCACACTGTGACAGCAATCGCCCTACTGGCATGATCTGCAGATGAACGCCATTTGATCTGTTGCACAGCACATCTGATGTCAGTTCAACATGATTACAACCCGTGAGATGTTGCAGTAAGCCAGCTGATGTCTGACCTGTTGCGCTGAGTCTGGCACCTGGAGGTACAAACTCTGTAACACTACACAGGTTCAATGCCGTCAACGATGACCGAGGATAACACACGAGCATAGCATTACCATGTTGAAAGATGCAAGGAATTTTGAGAGATGCAAGCTTCACCATAGATACCCTTACCATGTTAGTCAACCAGCATACAACTGCATGCAGTGTATGGCCATGAATGGCCGGCCGTGTTAATCACATATGTCCAAAATCACGGGAAGTGTTATCAACTGTTTACACATGTGTATCAGGCTCGCCTGTCGCCAGGTCACCGCTAGCTGATTGCGATACCCAGGCCATATGACTGGTCACCAGTCGTACACATCTGCTTTCCTGAAACCAACCTGTGCAGACAGCTGCAAGATATGATACGTATACGCATACTCGCAACTCATTGATACAGCTCTGCCAACGGTCAGCAACATCTGTACCAAACCTTCTGGTGACCTTGTCACGCCAGTGGCGGCCGAGTAGATGCCAGTGTTGGGCATGTTACCGGCAGTGCTAGCGCCTACAGCTGGGCAAGCTAGTGTAAGTGATGCACACGCATCGCCTATCTACAGCAGCAGTCAACTCCACTAGGTCCACCCCGGCAGATACCACTAGGTGACAGCTGCATCCAAAACTCTATAGAAACTAGCCAGTTTCAGCCAGAATCAGCCTCAAACGCCCATGCACCTTGATGCTCGATTGCCATCGCACAATGCTCACGGTGAGACAGTTTGATACATCTGCAAAACCAACAACCAGAAAAATCAATAGGAGCCTCCGAGTGTGTACATGCACATGTGAAGAATCATATGTAAACAGGAACCAATCAAACTGATCCATGTGAATCAGCCTAGAGTCAAGCTGACCCAAAATGGCAGGCTGCTAAACATTTTCATACAAGCTATTCATACTATACAAGAACTGCAGGCGGTTGAGATATCATTAGTCCATGCAAACCATAGAAGCTGCGGCTGGCCCACAGAGGCGCGTTCAGTAAGTCTTCATGCACAGCTAACAAGACTAGTGCATGCTGAATATGCAACCATGTGAAATTGTGATTAAAAGTCAGTCTACACGAGGCCCATGTTATGCTGCTGTGCAACCACAGCACCAACCATACCAGGCAACCAACTGCATTGAACCCTGTTAGCATCACACTCAGGCGGTCAACATAATACACAGCAGCAGTAAACCACTGCTTGCTGTGGCCGCCACATTGGATGCTGCTGATGCAAGCAACACCCAATCTAGTACCAAACCTCGCATCAACAGCGTCATTAAACCCCAACGACAGCTTGAGATTTCTTCAAACACAATAGCAGGTGAGGTATTGCTCTAAGCCCTCTTGGCACGGCTGTTAGCCGCCTTCCTCTGTTGAGTAGCACGGGTTCTAGCAGCCGTCTTCTTCCGCTGAGTGGGTTTCTTCAGGGCCTTCTTGGCTTTTGGGGCGGCAGCAGCAGCAGTCTTCTTGGGCTTCTTGGCCTTCTTGGCCTGTGTGCAGCAACAATTTAAACAGTCAGCACAGGTTCATTGTCCTGGTCAGCCTAGGCTTGTTGCACCGTTGAACTACAGAAGAGCTGAGCCTTGTATTACAATTCTAGTGAACTTTCATCTCAGTACACGTATGGGCTGCACACATCATACAATATCGTCGTATCATCAATATATCTACCAAACAGCCAACAGTACAGCAACAAATCAGTAAGACCCAGAGGTGGCTCACTTACCCTTTTTCCTTGTCCTCTGGGGAGCCTATCTGGCTTGTAGACCTCCCTGGCCGGTGCACCAGCTGGTATGATGCTGATTTGTGCGGGGTCTAGGGGCAGGCTCCAGCTGCGGGTAGACACACGAGGACCTGTGGGACACGAACGACAGGCAGAATCTTCAGTCAGATAGCAGCAGGGCAGGAAAGGGCTGGTTTACTTACTGCAAAAATAAATGCCGAATGTAGTGCTGTCTCAAAGGGAAATGCTGTGCAGATATGTCTGAAACGCACAAGATACGTAACCTTCAGATGTGGTACCATTATGAAAGTGAAAGGCTCCCATGTGTGCAAGGATACTCCGGCACAAGTGATCCTGGTCAATCATGCACTGAACTCAAAGGCATCTTTGACACGATCAGCAGCAGCAGCAGCCGTACCTAGCTCATCTGTGCTGATCATCGTGCCATAATCCAGCTCGTAACCGTTACGTCCACGGTTAAAGTATGTTACAAGCTTCAAAGGGCTGACATAGTTGCCTGTGTAGTAACTCAAGAACCCTGCGAAACAGCAGTAGCAGAATGACTGATACACACATGTGGTTTGCACAGCAGGCATGTCTAGCATATGAGAGATGCTAAACTTGGTCGGTAAACGTCTTTGAACAGTGCTATATGCTACTGCTTGCTGATGGCTCGCCAAAATTGCAACCAACGAATGACACTGCCAGTATAGCTGAGTTGAGGTGCAGCGGTAGACGCGTTCTGTGATGAGCCACTAGTGCTAGTCAATACAAATCCATGATAATCAGCAGCAGCAGCAGCAGAAACAGCAAAGTGCAAGCAGGCTGCTTGCAGTACAGTAGAAACTCACGTGCAACGTAACACACAGCCCCCCACTCCGTCAGCTCCTCCTTTGATGGGTATAGCAGGCCAGTCCCTGGAGCTGTCCCGATGACTTGCTGCATGATAGTGTCACAGATCGCTTTTGTCAGGTTGCCAATCTGGTCAGCCTCGTAGATCGCGATCGTGAACTCCCGGATTGGTAGTAAAACCGCAATGATTCTGCAAGACATGAAAGACAGGAGAACGAACAGGCAGAGTCATGAGTTGGACGACAAGGCTGGCTTAGTATAGTTTGACCCATTTCCAAAGCCATGACAGGTACTTGCGCCCCGTACACCTGACTCCTGTGGCACAGCCGAGTTGACCAACATCTTCTGCAATCTATGTACAGCCATGCAGGCTTGCATGAATCGGCTTGCAGAACCAGTAGTGTGCAACAGAGCAGTCCGGGCAGCTGCATGATATGAGTACCAGCACGGTGTAACGCTACAACAATGTTTCATCAGCACTGTGACCCTGAAACTGCTGTAGAGCACGTACCTCACAATAAGCCTGTATGATTCGTGTGGACCCAGACCGCCTGGGCGAGCATCGGCCCTGACACGGCCTGGGAACCTCAGGCTTTTCATGCTGATCCCTGCGGCTCTCAGCTCGGCACGCAGCAGAGCATAGAACCTAGCTGAGCTGCTGCTGTTGTGGGCTGCGCCGGCGGGCGGCGGCTTTGTAACAACAGCAGCAGCAGCAACACGAGCTGAAGGGATGTTGTGGTGATATGGGACGTGCTGCTCAGTGGCTTGTGGGGCTGGCTGGAGCAGTACAGTTGCATCGGCACTGCTGCTGCTGCTGCTGTCGCCAGTGCTGCTTGCCGGTTCGCTCGCAGCAGTGGCATCAGAGGCAGCAGCAGTGGCAGCAGTCACAGTCTGATATGCAGCTTGCTGCTGCTGCCATAGCTGCTGCTGCAGGTTAATTTGCTGCTGCTCTCGCTGCCTCTGCAGCAGATATTGTGCCTGCTGCAGCAGGTATTGTTGCTGCTGCTGCTCTAGCTGCTCTAGCTGCTGCTGCAGCAGAAATTGGTGCAGACTTTCTGCTGTGTGGCCAAAGGCAGTACCAGCAGCAGGTGGCGGTGCTGCTATCGTGTGCATTGGCACAGCAGCAGCAGCAGCATATGCATACTCATATTGCTGTAACTGCTGCTCCTGGCTGCCATACATGCTGTAAGTTGCATAACCTTGAGCTGCATGTTGTGTAACAGGGTTCAATCCAACCTGGGGGGTGTCAACTTCAAAAGCAGATTCTGAACAGCCTGCAAGCTCTGAAAAGTCTGTAAATGTGTCGCGCCCACTCACGGCATCGTCTGTGAGGTCAATGTCCTCCAGATCCAACAGATCTGAAGGAGATTCTAGTAGATGTATCTCAGGATGACTGTACTGGGTAGTTGCAGGCCAAGACATGGAGGTCTGGAAGCCTGTGGGGTGGGAGTTGTCGTCCAGGTCGAAGATGGACGTTGAGCTTAGAGGGCTGTACGGCGTGGACATCAGGTTGTAGGTGAAATCGCGGTCCATGTTGGCAAATTGGTGGGTACAGTATGAGCTGGTCAACTGGGCAGTAGGACTGGACTTGGAACAGCAGTAGTGCTGCAAGGTGCGGGAACTCTGCGACAGAACAGCAGATGATAATGCTTTAGGATGGTTCTAGCGCAACATATGGATCAAGGCGGCCTTCTGCGAGACGAAGCTCGGCAATAAAGTGCACACTGGCTGGTACAGGGATGCCTGCCTCGAGGCCGCGAAACATTTGCTGCTGCAAGTGCAAGCATCAACAGGCGCTTGAGTGCATAGTGCGTTATAGTACTAGGGACCGGCCTCGATATCCAGGTTGTATAGGCCTAGTGCTGGTCGTGGCCTCGCTGGCCTTGGCCAATCCATCGCAGCAGACTTGAATGGCCGACACTCACCTTGGCGGCTTCCAACCTTCCGTGTGGTCGTTTGAACAAATGAGAATAGAAGTTTGAGAAGTGATCGGGGCTTTAGGACACCTGCACGAAGTCAAAGACGATTTGCCCTGTCAGATAGCGCAATAATCATGTACAACCGCACAGTCCTCCACAGCTGATGATACAGACATTTTTGAGCTTATATAGGTTTGTTTTGCAGGCGCAAACGATGCCTCCTTCACACGGGTATCAAACTCACCAGTCTGAAGTAGCTCCTGTTCAGGCTGAAAGCAGCCTGCTTTCACTTAGTGCTTTGATGTTTGTCAGGAAGGTCGTTAGGTCGAGCGAGTTGCCTCGCAACAGGTGCGCGTCCGCTTTTTTAGGGGCGGCGGAATCCGCAGACGAGGCCGCAGCACTTGTGGCGAGGGTTTTGGGTTTCAAAGGAAGGTCACATAATCCAGGCCAGTCTGGCGCATTAGAGTTACGAGGCAGCCCAGTACTGCATGATCACGGTCACTGAGCTTGGGTCAGCTGCTGCAGCGCTCGCAGGCACCGCCAACAAGTGGGTGACTGCTGATTGATTCGTGAGAAGGGCATCAAGGTGCCCGGAAAGCACGTTGATCACATGATACTGCCTCGGAAGACCGGCTACTTGTACTATAAGGCTGCTGGCGAATTCTGGAATGGCGTGGCAGGCAAGCTTGCCAAATGCATGGCCCTGGGTCATTCTGGCCGGCAGATCTGCTCTAGAGCCAGCTGGCAGATTGCATTCGGCCAAGCAAGCCGCAGCAGTCCCAGTAAATCACAAAGCCATACAGTCCAGCAGCAAGTAACCAGGCAAGGAGGTGAGGAGCGGAAGTTTCCAGGAAGCTTTTGTCTTCATGCACATGACGCCACATGATTCGTGTAACACTGCGCCACCATACTGCTGGCAGAAAGCAGCAGTTGGCAGCTTGAGCAAAACCAATAGCAGTAACATGACGTAATTGATGCAGACCTCCTCGTCTAGATGGCCTTCATATCATGTCCTTTCCATTTGAACATCTCACTACCGGGTAGAGCAGGTCATAACTTGCCATTGCCCAACTCAAGTTCCATGGCAGAATGCATGGCAACGCCCCAACATCACAAGCGCAACATAATCATTCACACCTGTGGCCAGCACCAGTACACAGCCGCTGTACTGCAGTTCAACTGCAGAGTGTGCAGCTGACAGACCTGCATTGCACACAGAGTATGACACTGCCAGAGGCGTCAGTCAGGTTCATGCAAGCATGCCCTTACTCAGAAAGCATGCGCGCAATGCGCTTGAGCTTCAAAAAGACAGCAGCTCCACCGTAGCTGTGCTGTTGCTGTTCAACTGCCGCTGTTCTATTGCTTCCTAATCGCTGTACGAACCCTGGTAACTCAGTCTGCAGGTACCGCTGCTGTTTGACTGCTGTTCCTGCCTCTGCTGAACTGCTGTCACAGCTGCTGTTGAATTGCTATTCCTGCTGCTGCTGGACTGCCGTCACAGCGCTGGGCTCATGGTCAGCTGCTGTCAAAGTTGCTCTTATGTTGCAGTTGCTGCTGTCAAGGTCGTTGCTGTTCCTGCTGCTGTCTCACTGCCGTTGAAGCTGCTTTCACACTGCTGTCATGCTACGGGTTTCAACTGTCGCTGTTGCTTCTAGTCGACTGCTGTCAAGCTTGTTCTTGCATTGTTACCCTGCTGCTGATTCAGTGCTGCTAGAGCTGCTGTTTGGCTGCTGATGAAGCATCAGTGCTGCTAGAGCGGCTGTTCCTACTGCTGTTTGGATCCTGTCAGATTGCTGCATAAGTTCGGCAAAGCAGCTGTGACAGCTACTGTTTGACTACTGCCACCACCCACAATGCAACTGCTATCAACATCTGCTGTTGGACTTTTGAGCAAGCTACTCTGTTGCCTCAGCAGTTGCCAGCATGGGCGACCCCTGAATCGAGCGCCATGAGTATCACATCGCAGCACGAAGTATTGCCCCGCGACTGCAGCAGCAGTTGTATGCCTTGTGTGCCTGCACCTTAGTTACAACAGCAGTACTGCATACCTGTACTGCAAGAACACGCAGTACAAGGCTGAATCAGCCGAGGCTCAGAAACACATCACTCAACACTGCGCTGCTATCCCTCCAGCTGTGTGTGAGCAAGCTGTAAGTATTTGCATAAGCTGCTCGCGC
>NSMO01000318.1:0-19979 GCA_002588565.1 Coelastrella sp. UTEX B 3026
AGCAGTGATGACAGCAGCAGCCAACAGGGTGATTGAAGTCTCAACTGCCAAGCTGCAGGCTGCTGGGCGTGGTGGTTCTTTGAACATGGTCACAAATCACAGCCATTGTGAAAACTGGTCTGTAACTCCAGCTGCATTGTGTTCAGTGAGCGCCTTGAACAGTACCTTGGTTAAAACTGGATATCCACACCTAGCATCATGGCGTTTGCTGGACATGCGGGTGTATTCTGACGAATAGTTAACAACTCCTGATAAGGGCCGGGGGCGAAGCCCGGACTAACAAAGTGGGTATCACATGTTGTACGTTGACTGTCAGAGTAGTGAAAAAGTGCAGCTCCTCTGCAGCTACGGGTCTATCAATCAACGGCCTGATGAGGATGGAACGCCGCTGATCAAGGCTCCAATTGCCAGCAATCACAGACACACCCAAGACCATGAAATGCCAGCGACGTAAGTGCAATGCTACAAGAGCTACATGCGTCGCTCTTGTCTTTATATGCATTCTATGAGCCAAAATCCTAAACTTCATATGCACTCCAAGGCATGAATCTACCCAAATCCCACTGTTGATACAGACACCGCGCAGGAGTGAACACATAGATGAATCTACTGCACCAGATAAACATTTGAGCATATCAATCCCCCTGCATCTGGCATTCGATAAGCTCACGCGTGTAACATGCATGTGCCCTCATCCCCATAAGGAATAAAGTATTTTGAAGTCGATTAGAATGAAACCCTGCAATGATCACAGCTTGAGGCATGATGCGTGGCATTTTCATACTCCAACATTCACCCCCTCCCAACAAGAAGCAAGACACAACACATGTGAAAGTAACTGAGGAGATGCAACAAGATACATGCGCTGGCAAAGCTGCAGTGCAATGTCAAACATGCATGGTTCAATGCATTGCTATTAAAATAGAATATCAACACCACACGAGGACACATCAGCAACCCGATTTACCAATAACCATCACACACCACTAGCAACATGGGTCCATCACATGGTGTGTCATCATCAACACTTATTGCTGTGAGCCAAGTGTGCCCAACAGCAGACTTCAACTGCAGCAGTCCTCCATTTGCAGGGTGCAGCACCAGCCATTTGATGCTCCCAGAAAGCGCACGTTTCAACTTGGTTTGTCACCATCAGTGCTGGTGAGCTCTAGCACCTGGTTTAGGTCGGTTTCCTGTGACTTCCTGTGCTGCTGTGATTGAGCCGCCTCCTGTTGCAAGCAGCACATGGAATGGCGGCAGGAGCACGTCATGCGGCACAAGGCACACCTGGGGGGCGACCCCGTCGCATGATGCTCGTATTTGTCATGGCATCTACTATGTTACATTGGGTCAGTCGCTGTTGCATGGTGCAACAGGGGGCCTCATACAATTAGCTGGACATGTTGCATTACAGGTCTGTTGTAGGTAGCAGGTACAAGTGCTGCTGTAAACAGGGTCAGTCTCGGGATACTTTTGAGACCTGTTGGAGGCTGGGACGCATAATGATACCCAGAAACCTATACAAACAGCTGTAGAACATGGCCTCTCTGCACAGGTTATTGGCGTGAGGCCGTAACATGTATTGGCAAATACACAGCCCCTGGTGTGCACCAACAGACCACTGGTTGGACAACAGTCTGCACGCATACCTTGCCGCCTCCATCGGACTTCAGCTGTGCGGCTCCCCTTGGATCTGACACGATCTCAGCCCCTCTTGGATCTGACACGGTCTCGTTTTCTTCAGAACCGGCTTCACTATGGTTGTCTGCTTCGGCAATAACCATCAGCTTGGCAGCTTGAGCATCTCCCAGTTTGCTGGGCTTGTGGTCCAACACGCGCCGGGCACTGAGACTGTTCTTCGCAAGGCCAGAAGTGTCCATGCTGAAACTGGGAGCTGACCCAACCTTTCATGACAGGAAACATGGGTACAGAACCGATGCATGTGTTTTAGCTGAAACTACAGTTGAAGCAGGTTGCCTGTGGCGTTGCAGGCGCTAATTGCATAATCGTTAGCAAGCCCATATGCACTTTGCACACACAGAGGTGTACATTGGGCTATCACCAATGCCTGAGTTTTTGCTATATTGACGTCATCATTTTCGCAAGCGGCGTTGCAGGCGCTGACTGCTGATGCGATACCCGGCCCCACGCATATCTGCACCACCACATGATATACATTCTGGACTGTCAGTACTGCTGGTTAGCTGTGATATGACGCTGCTCGTTGAATTGGTACGCTAGCTACAGCACAGTATACCTGCGGGGTTGCTTCTTCAACCTCTTTGAAGCTGTCACCTTCAAGTACACCCACAACGCTTCTTCGCAGGAAGCTGTCATAAACCCTCAGTGTGGCACCACCCTTCTTGAAACTCCACCTCTGGTAGAGGGTCAGTGGGATTGCTAGGGCAACTGCACCACTCAGAAGGATCCAGAGACCAGCAACCTGCAGTTTGGGGCAAAACAGGAGTAAAAAGCATGAATGATAGCCAAACTACGCCTTGTGACAACGCTAATAGGCGGCCATGAGGTTGCTATGGCGGTTGCACCACCCAGAATGGTTCGTAGACCGGCAATTTGTGGTTCTCTGAGCAGATTGTCAGCAGTGACAGTGGGATGTGGCCCACCCAGGGCGTGATGCGGTGCGCGAGTAGTCATACTTTGTTAGTCACACCATACTATCTCAGCCTCTCAGTAGCAAGCAGGTATGACTTAAACCCCACAGTCAACACTAGTGACACATGTCACGTAATTGCTCAGTTGATGTTGTACTCAGTAGGCTACCCTTCTTGTGAGACTGTTTGCACCGGGTAGCAGGATTGCACAACTAAACGGACACTAGTTTGAGCTTTCAGCGCCCAACAGGAAGAGCTGTGCCAGCGCAGGGGCAGGACAAGACTGTATCAACCAGGACCGCATCTACCCCAAGCTGATTAGGTTTGCCAGTGCGACCTGTAAGCCATCAGAGCTGTCGCAACACACCGAGCCTGAGGACTTTCTGTATACATAGGACCCCCAAGCATGACACTGCAGCTCTTGCCAAGAGCCATATATACCTCTGAGAGTTGTATCTGCTTCAAATCTCCTCCTCCGCTGGCACTCGGATCTGCATTGTTGATAAATGCATTCGGGCACACATCACCCTTGTCAGCAGCACCCTGAAGGTACTGCCGCTCTAGCTGGTCCATAATGCCAGACTTTGTCTGCAAGCGGGGAACAACAGATGTGTGTGCGTCACCAACTGTTCGTGGCAGCAAACCTTGCGAGTTACCTCGAGGCGGAATCAGTGCAGCAGGAAGTTGTTATCCACAGCTCAAAAAGTAAGCTACAAGTAAGCTACGCACCAAAGATCATATGCCAATACAGGGCCTCGTAGCGCACCATGTCATCGACGTTGTCAGCAACACTAGGCGCCTTCATGTGCTATGCAGACTACCCCTGTACCGTTCTACAGACTCAGTTTGCACAATTCAGCTTACTACGCCCAGCCCAAAAATATCAACCTCCAACCAACAACCAAGTCTGCAATAACTGCGGCAGTATTCATATTGCCTGAAAGACACCAACCTGCAATAGTAGCTGTGCAGCAGACACATTGCCCGCTAAGCCTTTTGGCACAAGCCTCGGATACGCTATAGCCAGGTCAAAAGTCTCAAATATGTCACCTGCATCAGGGGTGAAACACACTAGGTTGGAAGCCAGGAGTCAGCAAATTGTCAGAGCGAGCCACAAGCTGCGGTTGCCTGCTGAGTGCACTGGGTTGTGATACAGGTTATACGGTCTGACGGCACTTTCAGTCGCGAACAGCTGCAGGTCAATCTAGGGTTGTGACACATTGAAGTTCATAGATGAACTGGAACAACAGTCATGAGACTATCAGAGAACCTCTAATCGCACAATGCCATGATAAAGGTGCTAGTGCTCCTTGCAACAGCCCACAGCCGGCAACCCGTGGAGAGTACAACAGCAGCTTTGCGTTGCCGAATGTGGTGGACGGCAGTTCAATTCGTAAGGTGGTCGCATATTGCATCTGACTGACATGGCTGCTAGCAGCATGATGGCCAAGACATGACTGCTGTTGCCGCACCTACTGGAAACAAGTCACAGTTTGGTGCTGCTGCTGCAGCAAGACCTTGTATAACAGGCTGATCCAATATTAGTGCTTGATACTCATGCTTCCGAAGCTTCTCAACCATGATTCTCTCATCTTCAGAATCTTCCCTGGATGGGCACAGGCAAAGGCGGCCAGGCGAGCAGTAAGCCAGGTTTCTATCTGCTTTATCCTGTTGGGAGTATGATTTTATCAATCGTGAAGAGTACCGATTTATCTACTACTTGAAGCTTGCTGATCAAAGCTGCAGCTGACATAAGGACTTACCTTTGACTTGACATCAAATAATGGCTGCGCCATGCAGACCCAATACTCTTGATAAGGGTGCATTCAATCAGCCTAGTTAGACAACGAGTTGGCTTAAACCACTGACAGTCAATCCTGCCACACAGTGGTGGGTCACCCGGACCACCGTGCAGCTCACCAGGGCACAGCATCAGCCCATATCTTATACCGTTTAAGTAGAGGTAAATAAGGTCCCCAAGACTCGACCTTTTTCCCAGGAAGGTCATAAGGACCAGATATTGTGTTGGCCAATCTCTCGCTTGTGATCTTGTATGCCGTTTGACCTGCATAGCAGCAACAGCAGATGTTACGTGCTTTGTGAGATTGAGTGGTGGCGATGGTCAGGCTTACCGGTGGTGATTAAAGGCTTGCTGTCGATTGTCACGGGTCGAATTTGCCCTCAATGAGCTGCTTCATAGCATTGGCGCAAGCTGCAGCGTGTGCACTCAACTGCATTATAGGCTAACCATAATAAGCATTGCACATTCCATCTAGAAGTACCAATGCCGCACCATGAACACGTACGTCACAGCACGACAGACGGGCGGAAACGTTCCTGCACAGGGCAGCACAGCCCATGCAGAACAGCTGCTGCTGATTGCATATGTATCCAACCTGTGACCATAACTCACTGGTAAATAAATGTACCAAGATCAGCACCATAAAAGCCCAGCCCATGACCAACACCTTAGAGCCCCAGGTTTTGGGGTCCCCCACATGGGTCTGGAAGTTGACTAGTTGCCCAGAGATGTACCAGCTCCAGTTATGCAGGCCCTTACGGTTTGCTGAGTTGGACTGCAGCTTGCTGAGGCCCCCGGTTGAAAATACTTCAACCAGATTGACAATCAGCATGACTCCCATTGCAGATGCCACAAGGATAGCCCAAACATGCCTGCAACCCACAAAGGCAAAGTCGGCTAGTACCAATGTGCCGTGCCATTTTCTTTGGTAGAGCACTGCGATATTGAAGGTACCAACACACAACTGCCTCGCCCAGAAGTTTCTTGAAGTGCCATTGGCAGCAGATGCTGTAGACACAGCTGAACACGGATGCTATAATACTCGAATTTAGTTATGGTATGATCGCGTCAATCAAGCTGGTTTGACAACAGCCACTGCAAATGCTCGGCCGCATCACATAGCTCGCATAGCAGAGTGTAGCTAAAGTGACAGACTGGTCTGCTGCTATGCAGGCTCAACAGGTGTGTAGAATGGTGTTGTCATGTGTGGTGCCACTTGCTGCATTGTGGCTGTGGGCACCATTGCTGCTGGTATTGCTGTGTTTACTTCCACTAGTTTCAGCCAAGACTCTTCAAAGCAACAAGGCTGCTCTGATACACTTGAACACTGATGCTTGAATTTGCTGTGATTGCTTTTCCCTACTCACCAGTGAAAGACTCCAAAGAATGACCATCTCCCTGGCTTGTCAACATAGCTGGATATCATCACTTGCAAGCCTGACTTGTAGAATGGCCAACTGAACTGAAGTTGGTTCACCACGACGTTCACGACACTTACTTCCACACCTGTTGGGACCGGCAACGCAAAATCCATTCACTTATTCGCACTGCTGCTGCTTGGTAACACTCTGCTGGAAGCCTTGGAGAACCAGCCACGCACAAATTGGAACTGTCAATGTGTCCATGGTGCAAGACATGTGCGTGTGAGCCGCACAATACAATTGAAGCTCAGACTGCAGGGAGTTTGTGGCGCAACATGCTGAAGCTATGTCTTTTGTGTGGGATTGCTTGGCAATTATCCCCTGTCATCTTCAACACAACGGAGTACTAGCGCGGCAGTACATGCAGCTGCTGTATTTGTCGACAGTCTCAAGTGGCTCGGACTCTGATTCAACATTTCCGCACTCTGGCTTACAGCACCATTGGCATCTCTCCTACACAACTGCGCAGCTCCAAGCATGCATGAGCCTGCATGCCCAGCCAGAGTGCCAATTTCCTGCATCTGTACCTGCTGCTGCCACTGTACAGTAACCTCCGTCATCTGCCAGGTCAGCTATCATGTCGTCCCATGGCAGACACACAAATGCCCAATCTTGGGTTTCAGTGAGGCCTAGCTCGTCTGCTATCGCTCGCCATAAAGCAATCTGGTAGCCATCAAAGTCTGGCGGCTCAAGGCCATCGCAGCTGACCTACAAGAGTAAGAAACAGCACTTGTTGCTACTACTGCTTGCTGGGCTTGCTGGAGCAATACAGAGTTGAACAGGCAACAAGAGCCCTTTGTCTTACTTGCGCAACACTTCTTTCGCCCTTTGACTTTCCAGTTGCAGTGATACCGTGCGCTGGGTTTGAGAACTCAGCCAAGCGGGGTGACAAGCAGACTGCAAGCCTTGCTGCTTGTTGGCGTGGTGCATTGTGGTACTTCCCTGAAGGATGTTCATGCAGGAACAGGCACAGCCCCAGGGCGCTGCAACTTGCTGGGCGCAGCACACTTTCTCTACGGTTTCCTGCCTGCGTTCAACCTAATAACTGCTTTGTGTGTGCTGACGCTTTCTGCAGACCAGTGCTAGCTGCTTGGCTTACCATGGGCGTCCAGTGGCTGGTGCAGACCGTCCATGGCTTGTCAAAACGTGTGAGGTTCACTGCTCCAGAGCTGCGTTTGGGTCCGGGCTGGCCAGCGAGTGCTCCATGCGCACGACCAAGTACTGATGCGCTTGTACTGACAGCGCACAGTAGCCCGAGGATGACTACGCAGCGGCCATGCACGGCTGCAATCCACATTACAACTGGGCACTCAATCACTGAACTCGGTGTCGCAGGCAGGCAACATCAGGGAGAACTTAGGCCAAGGAAAAGCCAACCTTTGGCCAGGTCATTGCAAGTGGAGCTGCATCTGCGGCAACCAAACTGCAAACACTTCTAAAAACGAGACCGAGTGGTCAAATGAAGGCGGTGCTCAGCTTCTCTTATATTGTCACTCCCAACGGTCAAACTCCCATCGCATATTTGATTTGAGTGAGGCGGTTGCATCTGCTGCTGGGAAGGACCTGGTTACCGCATCGGCAGCTCTGACTGCAAACAGGCCGTGTCCAGGAGTGACTGCATCCGAATTCATGACCGCGCCGCACGGCCACAACATAATATCCTGGCTGCAGCGACTTGACAGGGCTGCGGACCTAAACTCAACAATAATGTTCAGCAAGGACCATTGGTCAAATCAAACGTCCGGGTTTGACCGACGGTCGGGATCACAGACGTAAACAACCTGGGCGAGCATGGCTTGTGGGGCTACTCATATATGAGTATATAGCTGCTAACTGCTGCTAAACTTCCAACATACTCCACAGGACCCGGCAGCGGGCAACCCACCACAAGTGCTAAAGGCCAACACCGTGGCTACTGTAAACAGCCAGCCTTGAGCAACTACTACCTACTGCTGCGTGCTACCAACGCACCTACTGCAACACCAATTGCTGTTCCCATCCCAAGCAGCAAGAAAGCGCTGGTACCACTATTAGAACCAGGCAACCAACTACCTGTCAACTCCTGCTTGCCAACGATATTTTGACCATCAACTCCTACTGCTCTAGCTACTGCTGCATCCTGCTGTTGTAATTGTTGTACACATTGGCCTAACGCCTGCGTCGCTGCTGTCAAAGCTGCCATAGTTTCGTTCAAGTGCTTGTACTGATGTGTCAACGCATCTAGATGCAATTGCATGCCAGAATGCCGCTTGAATCCGTCTCCAATCACTTCGATTTGTTCCTGCAAGCGCTTTAGCATCTGAACCCCAGATTCACCCCCAAACCCTGCTGCATTATTGACAAAATCAGGCGACCCACCCCCTCCCAAGCTAGACTGCCTATGCGACCGCTCACTCTGCAGGCCAGACTGCTGTTGGTTATGCTGCTGACTATGATTTGAGACATCGCCCGCTGCATTGCTGCTGTGGTTACCTGCAGGAACACCTACGTCAGCATCCTGCAAGCTGTTGGCGCTGCCCTGCTGACTACTCCGCCTTAGTTGCTGCCCCAGCAACCCACGAGCGCCTTTGGTCCCAGCTGGCGGCGACGGTGTGGGTGTAACACCTGCAGATGGTGGCCGCCCACTGGGCCTGCTGCTGGTGCTGCCGCTACCTAGTGCTGCAGCAGCTTTTGCAGCCGCAGCAACAGCAACAGAAGGGTCCGATGCATTTCCAAGGCTGCCTTGTGGACTTCTATCACCTATGCTGCTGCTACTGCTTGAGCTGTGAATGCTGCTGGGGCCTACTGTACTGCCTGCTGCCGCCGCTGCGCTGCTGCTGGGGCTGAGGGGGGCATGTTGGTTGTCTGTGAAAGCTTTGAGGCTGCTGCCGCCAGTGGTTTTGGGTTGGCGACCTGGCGCCTGCAACCAGACACAGCAAATCACAATGCGTTCCTCGGCGACCACGGTGCACAGCTCTATTTTTCGGATTCAGAGCTTTCACGAGCGTGACATGACTGTTACGTAGTGCACAACACTGTTATGGAGGTATGCACAGCCGCACGCTGGCAGGACTGAAAGTGATCGTGTTGTCATATGTACAACTTGAACTCAGGAGACGCTCAACAATCATGTGGTAGACGTATACTTGCACGGTCATAGGAATGGACAATTTGAGAATTTTATGCAGCTTTCCACTCACAGCATTGCTGTTCACCTGGATAGGAATTGGCCTTGTGCCATGCACAGGGGCACTTGTGGACATCAAGCCATCGTCAATCATATTTGGCCCCGGGCTGTACATCCCGCCCATTCCGTTACCAGTGCGACTCGAACGGTTCGCAGTCCCGCGCCCGAAACCAAGCCCGGTTCCAAGATAACCCCCAAATGGAGGCGGGCTGGAGCCGTACGCATCGTTCAGCGCTTCGAGAGCATTGTTCCCGCTCATGCTGAAGCGCTTGCGCACGTCGTCCGTGAAGGCTTGGAATTCCTGTGTGAGCTTTGAGAGCTGGACTTGCTCGATGTATGAACGAGGAACGAATTCGCTCAATTGCAGAGCATCGGCGACAGCTGCGACTTTCTCCCGGTCCTTGCCTTGGACCTGCAAAGCATCACACAACGCTGTTCATCACACCAGCACCCTCACTCTCTCAACAACACCCTGAAGTATGACAGTTTGTAACAACACATCCGCAAGCCCTTATGGCAGGCAATGAGTCTGGGATATCATCTAGCATCTGGTAACAATTCTGCTTACATGCAGACTAAACACTGAAAGCCAGTAGATCTGCAACTCGACACTGCAGCACGAAGCCGCTTACACCAACCCCTTGCACAGCCACAGCAGCCCAACCCACCTGCACAAACTTTCCAAGGTTCTCCACATCATCAAACTTGACTGTGACATCCCCGCTGCCATTTCTCATGAGTGTGCTTGTGCGCCTCATGATGGTACCAATCTGGTAGCCCAGGGACATCAGACCACCAAGCACCCTCACACTCACTTCAAACTGGATCCTGCAAGACACAAACAGAGGACCACAATGCAAGCAGCTAATGTCAGCTCGAACGAGTGCGATCCTCCATGCACTTGAGACAGATCATACAATCCAGCACACTCGCAATTACACTGACTTTGCAGCCAACAAGACACTTGTGCTGCAAATAGTGTATATTCTTGGCGCAGCGCCACCCCAGTAGAACACAGCTGCTGATGCAGCCATACGCATCGCCACTCTGGGTTACTGGCAGCTGCACAAGCTCCAGCTTGTAGCTGTGGTGCATAAGGCTCTTGCAAGCAGTGGCCATGGCAGCTGAATGCAAACATACATTCAAACATGTGTTGAAAGAACACTACCGCTGGAGAAGATCGCACACAATCCTTGTGGCTGCAGCTGATCAGCACTTGGGCTTCTACTGACTCCATTGCTCAGTAAACAGACCCATTGCTCAGTGAATAGAGCCACTCACCTGGGACTGATAATGAAATCTCCCTCAGTGACCCACTCCTCAAACATGAGTGTGTAACGCCCGTCTCTGTTCCTCATGCGCAGCCAGCTGGCGCAGGTCTCAGGATCTTCATTGGGTGGCAGAAGGTGGATGTCATACATCTCAGCTTCAGTCTTCACAACTGCCCCATCCTGCATTCAAAACATATGTTATGAAGCCATTTTGGCAGATAAAGTGTTTGCTGTAGCGTTCTGTGTGCTTCTGTTGGCATGTTCAGTGCGCAACTAGCCGGGACATGTCTCAAAGTGCTCAAGGGGTGGCGGTTATACTGTCATGCATCTCAGCTTCAGTTTCACGACTGCCCTGCCCTGCACCCATGGGTCTGGGGCATATACGCATGTATGTCCAAAAGCAGCAAAAGCAAAAACCATACAGCACTCCAAGCAAGCAGCCTTCAAACCAGATGATTGATTGGAAACGCTGCAGGTGCCTTACCCCTAGGAGTGTGACTACAGCTTGCTGCGTTAGATCCTCTTGCCTAGCTGACTTGAGAATATATGTCGCATTCATGAACCCAGTGAAAGGATTAAAGCTGTTGTGTATCTTCAACTGAGCGGCGTTGAGGTCCGGTTCAATGAAAGCCTTGTACATGGGAAAGACTGTGTCTGTGATTTGCTGGATGATTTCCTCGGGGCCTTGGCCGCTGCGGTTTATGTCACGCAACACACGTTTGACCAGGTCAAAGTGCACACCACCTGCAGGTGTCACAAAGCAGGGCCTTTATGTATGCAGTCCTTCAGGTGGCAGGGGTTATGCATATGCAAAGCCGTATCCAGCCCACTACCAGTGGCAGCCCCATGCAGTTGGTCTCAGTTGTCGGAGAGAGTACCATTTGAGCATTGAAAGTATCTACATGTGACCTTGCCTTTTCCTTTATTCCAGACATTCTCAGAAAGCATGCTATAGAAGACGAAAACCTGCTTGAGGAGCGGGTGTAGGGTCACACAATCCACAGCCTACATGCGCTGGCAAGTGTTTTGCCATGTGACCTTGGCAATAGGAACTCAACCTATCTCTTGCTGTTGGGGGGCTCATTATGTCTGAGCACAAAGCATCATCAACACGTGGCAGAGTACATCCCAACGTGCTGTAGCTCATAAGACTAAAACACAACATCAAACAACCGCAAAGTGCTTCCTGCAACAGCCTGCTGGAGCGCCAGCAATATCGAAAGCCCAGCACCCACCAGTAATGCTGACTCTCAAGTCCAGCAAATGCTTCAAACGATCGCTGAGTGCATAGATGCCTTCGATGATCACCACTCGGCTCTCTGGAACTGGCACAGTGTTATACCCAACACGTTTGCTCTGCTTGAAGTCATAGATGGGGACCTGCATAGAGTCGTGACCCAAAAGGGTACAGCCAGGTACAGCTACAGATCAAACAAGACTGCAGATTGGATTGTGACGTACACTTGACTCATACACAAGCTCCTGAAACCCACATACTGAAGGAATGGGTGTCTGCGTCATAATTGCAGCAATCAATTACAAACAACAGGCCACAGGTCACACAGCAGATGTAACCGCTCCCAAGTATATCGTGTGCACTGCTTGTTGGCAGTCTGGATTTTACAGGTGCACGTGGCAACACATCAGCTGCAGGTTCAGCCGATTTCAGTCAATACAGGCCCCATACAATCCTGGAAAGAGGGGTGTGGCTTGCTGATATGGCTACTTACATCTGCAGGCTTGCCTGCCTTCAAATCCCGCAAGTTTTGCATCAGCAGATCATAATCCGTCAATCGGGGGTCTGTGGAAACACAAACATGTGAAGAGTTTGTGTAAGACAAAGAAGCTCTGTCATGCAAATAACTGAAGATTACCAAAACTGCCAGCTGGTTGCAGTATGCAGCTGCTTACCCAGCTCCTGCAAACTAGAGTCCTGCCATGATCGTTGTACATCCGCAAGGCAGTACACAAGTCTGTTACAACTGGCCTTGCCAGTGCTAAGCACAGCAACCAGGCACTTATGGCTGTGCACGACTGTGTAGCTTGCAGCAGCACTATACAAGGCAACTGTTGGGTATTGCGGCACCGAGTCTAGTCGGTGCACTGACAGGAAGTCAATTGGCTGAAACGTAAAGTGATAACACTAATCAGCAAAGCTGATTCGCTCACCATCAAAGTTTTCATCCACCAGTTTGCTGGCATCGTTGTACATGTCCATGCTGATGATGGCAATGCCGGGCATGAAGTCCTTGACCTGCAATGTAGCAACACAAATCTTTACTCAAATGCAAGTCCTGCCTTCGCTGAATACCAGGCCTGACCAGAGAAAGGTTCTGCTTTTGAAATAGCTGCTGTCTCTATACTGACTGCAACTTGCAGGGACACGCACGCCCCAGCCCAGCCTTTGGGATCAGATACGAACACAACATGCCCTAGGCTGCACCTGCTTGCAGCCGCTGATACCTGCTGTCAAGCTACGTGCTGCTATCAGACGTTCTGCTGCGGGTGACTGGGCTACAGCCACCTCCTATTTGTAGATTCCAGTGGAAGATTCA
The DNA here is from genome assembly GCA_002588565.1 of Coelastrella sp. UTEX B 3026. Classification (NCBI taxonomy): domain Eukaryota; kingdom Viridiplantae; phylum Chlorophyta; class Chlorophyceae; order Sphaeropleales; family Scenedesmaceae; genus Coelastrella; species Coelastrella sp. UTEX B 3026. The sequence goes on from NSMO01000318.1 coordinate 12,827, forward strand.
GTGGACAGCTTTGAGCTATAGGCCATCGACAGCAACTTCCCCAACGTGCCGCATTGATACATCTGCTAGCGATTGCTGCTGCATGTCCTGCATTGCCTGTCCTGCCACCCCTTGCTGGTCCTACTCAGCACACTCTGGAGTTTGAATCGATATTGTAACGTGTTACTTTTCACTGTCATCGCACGCTGTAGATGTGTGGATATCCCGCGTCATTTGTCAGTGTCAGTTTACTGCTGTTGCTGTGATGATACTGCAAGCCTGTTGCCTGCTGTTTGGTGGCTGCTGCTGCTGCTTAGCATTGTAGCGCTGTTTTGCCTGTCTTCTTGCTGAAGATGATGCCAAGCTGGTCTGCACGGACTATATGCGAACGGTGATCACCAGAGTCTGCAAGTGTCTGTTGCTCATTGCGCTGCTGTAAGTTGACATTAACTGCTGGCGCCTGCTGCTGGTTACTATATCGCCTACTGCTGTGCTAAACCGCAGCAAGTGGCTTGTGACCTTCCTGCTGCCACTATTGCTAAGCGTGGTCCGCATCAACTGCTTTTGAAGATACTTGCCAGTCGTGGCTGACTATTGTTGCTGAGTCCCATTGCCGTGGTAATGCAACGTGTGCTGTTGCTTATCGCATGATGCGTGCTGTGCTGTCTTGCCAGCGCTGGTAGCAACTGCCTCGCTCGAATTGCTATCTTCACGCTGACATTACTTCCCAGCATGGCCGGCATAACTGCTTGCCACATTGTCTGCTGTTCCTGATTGCTAGTTACGATTGCTGTAGTGATGCGATGTGCGCTGCTGTTGTCTGTGAGCGCCTACTGCCAATTGTTGAGTTCACTGCTACTGCCAAACACATGCTTGTACTTGCTTTGTGACTAACTGCTGTCGTACCCGTACTGCTGTAGCCAAGCACACTGCTGTGCATGTACTATCTGTGAATGCTACATGCCACTCACTGAGTGTCAGCTGGGTCTGTTCGCTGGCTGCCACTGATGTACTGATGTCAAACTGGTGTTGGCTGCTAACGGCTACTGTTGTTGGTGTGCTGTATTCCAGGTCGCTGGCGAGCATTGCTTGTACTTGCCTTATATAATCAAGCTATACACAGCAATAGCTCTATGGCCATCGGCCTCGCGCCCCAGTTCAGAGGCTGGCAAGCGCTGCTTATACTTGCCTTGTGACTGAATGCTGTCTTCCCGCTGCCACTAGCACCACCCAAGCCCACAATGACAACCCCTTCATTGTGTCCCCTTAGCAGCTGCAACGCCCTGATGAACACATAGAAACCCTGCACATAGAGCAGCAAAGAACTGTGTTCTAATGCCTCTGGTGTGTGCATTCGGTCTGTATGCAGTGGATCCAAAACAGTGAAGCCTCATTGGTGCCATGCCAGGCTCAGCAGGGCCAAATGATCCAGTTCCGTAATGCAACAATGCAGCTACAGTAATCCACTACTGTAAGCTCCTGCTGTGACCAGGGATACCAGGGGGGGAAGGGATATCCCATGACAGTTTGCTTTGACATATATAAAGAGAGCCTGTCTGGCGGCATGATAGTGAGCTAGATCAACACTGCTGCATTCACCCTTTGAGCTGCTGCCTTCCGCTCGTAGGGCTACAACAATACATTGATTGCAAGATGCCAGAGGCTGTTTGGCCACTGTTCAGGCATCACACTGTGCAGAATTATCAAAGGAGAAACACCGACCTTGTCAAAAGTGAGCTCGTCATCAATGCGCTTCAGAGTCACACGAGTCCTGCCATCTTTAGTCTTAACCTTCTCGAGCTCAAGCTTCTCCTTCAGCAGGCCCTGCGCATACGTGACAATTTTGTAAGCATTGGTGATGGTCTGGCACGGTTGAGCGGCCAACAGACTATGCATGCATACAGCTGCTTTCAACCAACCAAGCAACTGCTGACGTAGTGTCGTGAGTGTTTACAGCTTCATCTGAGGAACCGGTTGGTCCGATGCCCTACCTCCAGCTGCGCAACAGCACTACTTGAAGCATGATCCCAGAGCATTGCTGAGCTGAGCTGTACTGGTGCTAACGGTTCTGAAAACCCAATTCAGCCGTTTGATCGTTGCTCCGCCGCTGTGCAGCTGAAGTTGGAAGCCTCAGGGGACATGCTAGCGCTTCAGGAAGCGCAGCTAGCAACTCTAAAGCTCAGCTGGACGTCCCGTGACCCTCACCTTATTACGACCCTTTGGGCGGTCCGCTTGGCCTGAGGTCCCACTCATGGTGATGTAGTATGTATGCAGCTGATAGTAGCGATACTGACCCGGCCCGAACGGCCCTGGTTAGGCCAGCCGCGTTAAGGGACGTTCAAACGTCATGGTCCTTGGCGATCATACAGACCTTAGGAAATGCCCGCTGCGGTGTTATAGACTGCTGAGACTTCCTTTTCGCATCAAGCGGGCTCGAGTGGGCCATCACGAGCCCTGCAAAACCTCGGCACACTATCAACCTCCGTATCTCAGCTTCCAGGCAAGCACCGGCACACCTGGATGTGTGAGACTACGCTTATGGCATTTAAGATACTCACTGGGGTGCTGCCTTGTTGGAGTGTTCGTGTAACCAGGCAGAACGCAACAGGTTGCCAACAAACCGCTCAAATCCAACTGGAAGGTTTGCAATCATGCTTGCAAGTCTAATGCGCCTGGTAGGCACTGGACATCCCGCTCCCTGGGCACCGTCGGTGATCGCCTTCCGCACGTGCTCGACAATGCCGCCTGATGGATTGAGATCACATCATAGAGCGGTCAATGTTTGGGATCAGGTGCGCGATGCTGGCCATTGATATAGGTTCAGGCTGCAGACCTGTAGATGACAAGCGAATCAGGCCCCTGCTTAGCACAGCGAGCAATCCGAGGATATGCTAGGCATGGAGACGTTTAAAGGTCGCGATTGCATGCCATGTAGGCGGCAATGCTGCCGCCCGGCAACAGCCTTAGCCTGTGCCTTCGTGCTGCTGCTACAGTCACCCTATCCTTGCATGCGCGCTGTCGTGTCAATAGCTACTGCATCACCGCCACTCTGTAACAACACTATATGGAACAGCCTTCAACCGTTTTGTAGCATTCCTCTCTGCCTATAGCCATATGCCTCTTGCCATTGCCAGTGGAACAAGTCGATATCTGGGTGTATATACAGCTGGGCGCAACCGAATCTCATCGTCCCTATACAGCTGGGCACTCCCCGCAGTTAGAGCTGGTCGTGCATCATTGCTTTGCAGGTCCTACGTTCTGCACAGAGCTCGCCTGAGAAGCTCCAGGACATTGTGGAGACGCTTACATGGCACTGTGTTGGGGTAAGTTTCCTGACCATTAATGCACAGTCTCAACTCCTGCAGCGCTGCTGCTTGCCTTGACATACTTCAGCAAGTGGCACTATGTGTCGAGAGACATAGACGTGCCTGTATTGCCTAGGATCTGCTGCTTCCACACTCAGCCAGTGCTTGCCTGTTATTTTGTTTGTGCAGACTAATACAGCGCCGCCACTGGAGTCATATAACGAGTTACTACGCATTTGCAACGGCCAGAATGACACAGCATCATACCAAAAGGTAGAGTCAGCTTGGTCAGACATGTAGATAGCACTTATCAGCCTGTTGCAGCTGTTGCCATGTCAACAGTTAGGCAAGGCAAGGCAACACCTACTGCAATGTGTGGCTTGTTGGACACAGTATATGGCTAACCAGCCATAGTGCTCAGCCAAGGCTGCTCGCTGGAACTCGGTTCTCATATGTACCTCTATGATTCCCTTGTAGGAGCTCCACTGTTCCACTCAGCTTACGTCACACTATCTCATAACAGCTGCCAGGGACATGTAACCACTCTTGTGTTCAATTTACAGCTTTGTTTCACTGCAGTGGGAATGGCACACCTAGCTTCACACATGTTTGTCTCCCGTTGCAAGCCTATTCTCAGTACTCATGCGTTTCTGTTATTCCCAACCCTGGGTTGTATATGTATTTGTGTGCAGCTGGTTCACATGGCCTACCTTGTGAATATGCACCTAGACGACACAACGCACAAACGATTCCACAGCGCAAACAACATGGAATCATCACACAACACCTTTGCAAACCCCTTCGCCAGATCCAGCAGCAGCAGCAGCAGCCAGCTGAGCAGCGGGCCAGCAGCAGCAGGGCTAGAAGCAGGTGCTGATGTTCACGGGGGCTTTGGAGGTCTGGGAAGTGTTCAGAGCCTGCAACCGCAAACTGGGTGGAATATATACGAGTCTAGCAGACCCTCAGGGAGCCAGGGCAGCCAAATGGATGATTAAGCATCATGTTTAGACAGTGTGCTTTGGTGTTGTGTGCTGTGATCTGTGGCCTTGAGTGTGGCTGCGTGCTCTGGCGTCCTCCGTGGCATGTACTCGGCTCGGCACCGGCATGTTCACGGGTGACTCTCAGTACGTGTTAGTGGCGCATGTGAGATGCGGAAGGCTGCTCAGTCAGTCAAATGGGCTTCATCTGCTATAGGTGTATTTGCAGTGCCTTGTGTTATTGCATATGTATGATGATCCAAAGCAGACTACAGCAGGTTTACATGCAGTCGGCCGTGTGGGTTTTGGGGCAGTGTTGGGTGTTGAGTTTTTCACTGTCAAACGTGTGTACACTCTGACAACAGCCCTGTATGACATTTTGTCCACCTGCAGCACAGCAGGCATATTGTGCATGCAGAAGGGGCGTAAGCTGCTTAGCTGTCTGTAGCAGCAGTGGCACTTTTACAGTTTTGGCCTTGTAAAATGTTTGCTGTGCTGGTGGCTGTCTTCAACTTTCACATCATGAACAGGCAGGTCGAGGGGGGGGGGGGGGGGGTCAGAGGGGTATTGCGTATGTTCTCAGCTATCAGCCCAACACAAAGCGCACATCCTTGTTGTGTTTCGACCCAGGGTTTGGGCAATACAACCTTGGTCGGACAATGGCACCGGCACTGTAGCTGTCCCCAATCATTGACCCAAGGCTGATGCTTGCATGGCCCTCAGTACTGGTGTGCAAGGAGATGCTTGTTGTCCTAGCACTGTATTTTTGCTCGGAGGCCCACAGCATGAATTACAGCCGGGCTCTGCACACTTTCTTCCATGACATAGATACATGCTGTTGTGCGCCAACAACGTGTAAGTTTATCCCCAAGCTGTTGTTGTAGCTGGGCAGGTTCTGCTGCCTCCACAGCTGGGTGCGTTTGGATGATGTTGGCAGAACTCTGCTAAGGGAGGTAGAATCGTATTCAAAGCTTGTGTACCAATGTAGCATGTCATTACCGCCAAATGTGCAGTGTCACGAGGGCCACAGGCGCGTACTGCCGCAGCGCTCAAGCTCTCCTTGCTGCCAGCTGACTTTGTGTCTTCCCCCGGGTGTGCGTTTGTGGTCTTTGTCTGGGTCAGATCATGCGTTAGTGTATACTACCGTGCAGCCGCAGACAAGCCTACAGACTTTGTGCCCTGAAATCTTTGGGTGTGCTTTTGAGTTCAGTCTGGTCTGAATGGCTGTCAGGATACATTAGTGCAAGTGCTTATGGCTGTGCCCTCAGCTATAGCTGGCCCGATACGATTGCCACGGCAATATAGACCCTCTCTATAAGTCTTTGCAGTAGTTTGCTAATGATGTGGCAACAAAATGTGTTTGGCCGTGTGTTCGTAATGAAACAGTGCCCACACAACGAGCTCCAATGTGGCTCGTTGCACCGTGTTATGTAGCTGAGTTGTTGCTGGGGCTGGAGTTTGGCACCATATGTCTTTTTAGATCACTGTTTGCATGTGCTGCTGTGGAAAGATGAGTCTGATAAGAATCTGTGGCAAATTATCATGCACCTTGTTCTGCTAGCTCAGTCCACTTCAACAAGTGTAGTTGACCAGTGGTGAAGTGGCAGCTTGTTTGCAGTTGGACTGTCCGTGGAACAAAAAGATTTCGTGCCATCTATTGTTACCTAGCTAGTTGTGAAGTAGATTCCACACTCCGACTACGCATGTGGCATTTTGTTTGACCTACTGCTGTGTTTGATGGGGCATTTTGTGTAAGCGTGCATGCTGCTGTGTGGAGCTAGGTCCGGACAGAAAACCCTGTGGCAAGCCCACCTAAGCCCTCCTGCAGTTCAGCTTGCTGACTGGGTGAACACATTACATGTTGCAGTTATGACAACACAGCTGCAGTACAGCGGTTTGATGCCATAGGCATGCTGCGGAGTCTGAATATTGAAGTTCTGTGTACAAGTGCTGTTCGCAGTTGTGTCCTGAGTCAATCTACTGGGGCTTTAGCATCGATGCCGCATCTCTGTTATCACATGTGTGCATGTATGTATGTGTGTTACTGGCAGTGCATCTTGTTATCACATGCGTGCATGCATATTACAACAGTCTCAGAAGTCAGTGTCAAGTTGTCCGACAACTGTTAGTAACAGAAGTAAAACTTCATAAGTAATGCTACTGTTCAAATGCATGTTTCGACTGCGGCAGAGTTGATACAGGGATGTAAAAGTAACTGACTCGGAGGGATGTGTATCATTCGAAACTGGGTTCAGTAGACCATCAGTTGATTGTTTGGCACCTGGCGGCGGCCGCCGCCACTACCGAATCTGGGGTACTACCACGTCATGCATGAGGTGGTAGTATCCATATGGTTCCACAGACCGTCATCATCGCCTTTGCTCCATGCTGAGGATGCGAGCAACACAGCACGCAACGAGACAACTCCTGCAATGCCTGTAATCAGTTGTTTCCTAAGTATGCTTTTGCCCTGTAAACACCCAATGCCTGCATGCACTGCGGCAACCCGGCCCAATACGGCTGAACAACTCTTAGAGCGCAAGTAGACCGAAACAACATTACGTGCTGCAAAACGGCTGCATGACCCTTGTCAGCCAGTGTCTATGGGCACTCTCTGTCTATCGCTCCTCCGTTCTGTAAAACAGACTAAGCCAATGCAAACGGTATGAATGCGCTGGCAAGAACTGTTATGTGACGTAACAAACACAGAATGTGTGTCAGCGATCTGCAACGTTCATGATTAGCCACAATAAGCAGCCACTAGCAACTGAACAACGAGCCTGCATTCAAGGACGTTTCTGGGCACAAGGCCCAGCTGGTACCATGGACCACAAACATACTCAGCACGCATTATATGCACGACATGTGGCTACTTGACACAACATACCAGCA
>NSMO01000319.1:0-15448 GCA_002588565.1 Coelastrella sp. UTEX B 3026
CCGCTCCTACGCGAGTATCATTGCTGTTGCTGCTCCCACTAATGTGGATCCAGCTACTGCTACAGCTGCTGGCTACTGCTACAGCTGCTGGCTACTATTACTCTCACTCGCTTCTACTACCGATGCTGGCTACTGCCTCTGTCGCTCGTTATTGCTACTGCTGCTAGTGATGCTGGCTACTTTTACTGCTGCTGGCTACCTATACTGCTGCTAGCTACTGCTACTGTTGCTGGTAGCGCCACCGCCAGCGAGTATTGCTTTTCAACATCCTGTATACATGGGCAAAAGTTGCAGTGTACGGTAAACATGCGCACCGTGCAAGTTGATGATGTTGTTGGCTCCACCATGCACAACTTCATAGCAATTCAGCAATAACCAAGCAGCAGTTGCATGATCTTGACTGGCGACCCAAAACATCCTTGGCTGACATCAGCCGTGATGCCATGGACCGTGTCAGCCCCTGAGAGTTCAATTCAGCCAGCAGCTAGACCAGGTTGCAGCAGCAACCCAATGTGTCTTCAGATGGGCACCAGGTCAAGAGCGTGGACAGCAGCCAATGCACCGTAACAGGTAAGCAAGCTGCCAACAAGTTGTGCTGCTTGCATCAAACTATTTGTCAGCACATGCTACTATTGGCCTTGTCTGTGCTGGTTATGGTCAATTGTGATGGAAACTGCCCCTGGCATTGCAACAACAGATTGTATCCAATGCAACATGAAAACTGTATATAATCAGTGGTTGCTGAAATCAACGGCACAAATGCACTGCTGTTGATTACCACATGTCACCAATGCAGTTGCACAACTGCGCTGCTCGAGTACCACCTGTCAGCAATGAAAGCCGCACAACTGCACTGCGTTTGATCAGCAGGCACAATCGCATTGCTTATGTAAGCACTTTGACTGTGAGGTCGAAAAGGTGTTCATGTTACAATCGCTAGTATCATGCGTTAGCTTGTTATCGATGCACATGTCACAAATGCTGCTCTATCATTGGGATGATATAATGTTGTGCATTGTTAAGCCAACCACATTGCCAACCACAGTGTTAACCTGCCCGGTGAACTTGTATACCCTGCACTGCAACTTTTGCAAATGTATACAGGATTTTTTGACGCGATACTCGCCGGCAGTGGCGCACCAGCAGCAGCAGCAGTAGCAGTAGCTGGCAGCAGTATTGGTAGCCAGCAGCGGCAGCAGCAGCGAGCAGTAGTAGTAGTAGTAGCAGCAGCACCGAGCAGCAATGGCAGTAGTCAGTAGCAGTAGCAGCAGCGAGCGAGACTACTAGTAGTCAGCAGTAGTAGCAGTAGACATGAGCAGTAGCATCAGCTTGATCCGCATTAGTGGGAGCAGCAACAGCAATGATACTCGCGTAGTAGCGGCAGTGTGAGCAACAGATGCATCATTGTGCAGCCAGCAGCTCAGGAACAGCAGCTCCGCATTGAAGTCATGTTATGACATTTTAACATCATAGCATTCAGCAGTGTTGGCAATGAAACAACAGCAGTGGCAACATGATGGCGATAACTGGCGCTACAAATAGATTTGGCCCAAGATGGTTGACTGGTTGCTAGAAGGTTCCAAGGTCCTTGGCATCAGGTGTGATAATGTTATTTTCATCTTGGGCCTTAATGTATATGTTAGCCACCCACCAGCCATCGCTCTATAGCAACAGCTTTATAGCCATCGTTATCAGCATCTTGGAGCTGAGTATGGGCTGTGCGGCACCCGAGCATGTTGCGAGTTGATTGTTGTGTATGTTGTTAACGCAGCCATTAGTCTTACATCAGGTATGACACAGCTGTTGTGTGTGATGTAATGAACATCATTCAGGACCTTGCTATGTCTGCTGTCAGCTTAGCATGGTCGACTGGTTTGTTAAGCAGTGCCAGCTGAGCTGCCAGCTTACTGCTGCAATTGGTAGCGCGGGTATGACTGGCGTTCTTGCCTACGTCAGGTTCAATTTCTTAGAAGAGCACTGTTGCGACCTTATCCGGCTTGCGGCTGCCTTGATTGCCAGCAAATGCTGCCCTTGTTGTTGTTATGTACACCACTTCCCTGGCCATGGCAGGGAACTGCTGCCAAGCTCCTGCCGTACATTTGAACCCCTGATTGTCTACAACAAACTTTGTAAACGTTGCTCTGTGGCTGCATCAATTGTCTCCAGGTGCTGCCCACATTGGTGCCATGTACACTGCCTTCCTGGCTGTGGCACAGGCCTGCGGCACCCCTGGTATGCTTGCTGCTCTTGCCCTGGGCCAGGTGTCCAACCTGATGGGCTGCTTGACGACATACGGCATTGGTAGTGCACCACCATACTTTGGTGCTGGCTACGTGCCACAAGGAGACTGGCTCAAGGTGCGTTAGCTGTACAATCCTGGATCAAATAACACACAGCTTTTTGACATCAACTGCTTCCTATTGCCGTGTGCTTCCAAGGTGTTGTGTTGGTGGTGTAGTGTGCACCACCAAGTTCTTGGTGCTGAACAATTGCTCATTGTGCTTCTGCTTGGTGTAGCATCCAACAATGTCCTGCTGATGTTATGGTGACTGTTTGTTGGAGACCTTCTGCTGTTATGGCATACAAGGTAGTGCACTATCAGCTTCATGCATGGTGATGCCGTGAAGCTTCTTGGATTGCAGCTGACGTTTGTAATGCAGCGCATGTTCAATCAGCCCCCCATGCCAGGGCATGGGCCTGCAAGCTCAAAAGCTTCAGCACTGACCCTACTGGTATCCTGTCCTGCAGTTTGGCTTCGTGGTGTCCCTGTACTACCTGGCCGTCTGGGTGGGCTGCGGTATGACAGTCTGGAAGTTCCTGGGCATTGTAAGTACCAAACTCAGGAGAGAATCTGACAGCTGACCCGATGCTGCATCACCTGCCATCATTTCATGGACTTGCGTGTGCAAAGAGTCAGTGGGAAACGGAAATGTGCTGTTTGCACTGAGAGCATGCTTGCTTAAAGAGCAGACACACCTGGGTAGCAGCATTTGGACCTTGTCGCCCGTTGGATGCAGACTGTCTGCATCCAACCAACCGGGTCGGTATCCTACTACAGACCATTGTTTTATGCTCATTGCTGCACCCTTGCTGTTGTTCCTGCAGTGGTAAACGCCTGATGGTGTGAGCGCTTTGTGCAGCACCAGATGCAGAGAAGTCAACCACACGACTGGCATCCAAAGGGGAGATCTACAAATGCAGAAGCTAGTGTGGCCGCTGTGCAGTGTGTGGACTGATGACGTAATGCCGGGCACAAAGCCCGGAGTGCCGTTACACCAGCCGCTGATCAGGCTGTGTGTTTGTGTGAGCCTCACAAGAGTCATGTGTGAGGCATGTAAGAGAGGATTGCAGGAGTAAGGTTTGCGCTGCCAGCGGTGGTCACAATGATTTGATGTGCTGCTATGCAGCTTCCAACCCAGGTGGCTGTTCTGGTTGCTGTACTGTTGGGTGCACCTGTTGTCGCAGTAGCTGTGCTTTGGATTGCACATGCTGCTGCAGGAACAAACAGCGTGGGCTTGTCTTCATGTCATGCGCATGCGCATTGTGATATTTGTAAACCTGGAGATACGCTGACTCTAGCCTCATATGTCAAAGCTGGACGAACGTCGGAAGACACCCTGTTGGCGACCCCTACGCACGCCGTGTCAGCTCCGTCAGAGTCTCTGAGCATCTATCTGGTTTCATCGGCGCATGAGCTGCTGATCAGCAACCAAAGCATTTCTGGCTACTGATCCTTTAGTCTATGGCTCACTGCCATGCCGGCAGTCTCGGAAACATACATTCTGGACAAATCCTGCCAGCTCCTACGTCCAGTCGTCTATACTGTGCAGTTGCTGAGCAAGGCTGCAGCTGCCCGGAACCTACTGTTGTTATGTGGTTAACGCCGTGCCTTAGCCACACAAGCCTGCGGGCCTGCACAAAGAAAATCAATCATAGTAAAGCTTTCGATACAGAGCATGAAACCCTCGGAGCCAGTACCAACCATGTACCAAATTCTCATAAGCGGAGACCTTGTTCTGGGGTCCCAGCGGTTCATTGCTGCTGCCACAGATCGCATCCATCACTGGCACCATACACAAACATATGGGATTGTTTTGTTAAGCGCAGCATTCATAAAGGCAGCCTTCCTTGGACTACGAACCTGTCTCGCAGTGGCGCGTAACAAGTATTGTCCACCTGGTTTGAGGTGCGTGAGGGGTTGATGAGGCTGTGCGAACTCTCCTCTAACAGCATACTCTGCCGCACTTTAGCGATCACCTCTCTTTCAATTCGGACCTTAGCGATTACCTCGCTTTCATTCCGGACTCTGCAGCAGGCAGCTGTTCGCTTGGCCTCTCGGTTACCTTTCTTATTTGATCATGAGACCCACCGCGCTCTGCATTCCAGCAGCTCAGCATGTGAGGCTTGCCTTTCCCCACGGATGCTGTGGCCTCTTCCCGTTGGCCGTCTCTTCAAACCCCTCGGAGCTCCGCTGACCTTATGCAACGCAATAAGAAACTAATCTTGGTGCTTTTGCAGGCCTGGAAGGGTGCTCTATGCGTTCCCAAGCCGACAAGAAGCAGGCGCTGTTCTGTCATTCACCAGCGGTCGCGCCCTTCCTCGGCCAGTACGCAGGTAAGATGACAGCGAGCAACAGGGGGTGCCAGCAAGCAACAATTGCGTTGCCTTTGGTTCTGCAACCTGCCGTTAGGAGCAAGGCAAGTGCTCAGCAAGCAACGCATTGGCTACAGTAATGTGCAATCCCCAGAATCAGGAGCACCTTGAAACAGTCACCTGTTTGCATTGGCCCCGCAATCACGGCTTGCTGCTCTGGTGCACTCTTCAACCCTCCCTTCTGTGTACATTTGTCGCCTGCAGGCCAGGTTAGCAGTAGCAGTAGCAGCTGGTGGCGGCAGCAACAGCGGCGGAAACGACAACAACGGCAAGAAGAAGACAGGTGCAAGTGATGGAGAAGAGTGGTTCAGTGACGGCCTGAAAGCTTGCACCCAGGGCCTTTCACTGGGGGTGAGCGACAGCACACCATTGCTTGCTTGGTCTACCGTAGACATGCAAGTTGCAGGAATCTCTGCCAAAACTCCGAAACCGCATGCCCTCTCAAAAACATTGTTCCTGGTCTTTGCACAGCCGCTGATAGTGATACTGCTGATGTTTTGCCTCACATAGATGCATGGTACCTAATGGCTCGGATCTTGCAATCATCCCCTGCAGTGTGAACTTACTTTGAACATTTGGAGGTGTGCTTTGTTGTAGGTGCAAGCTTACTCAAGCATCATGTTGCAACCCTCGACCTAGCTTACACAAGTTGTGTGCACCTTGCGTATGACCTCTGATTACGCCTTTTTCAAAAAAACGACGTTGGTGGATTGGGAGTTTGGGTGTTTGTGGTGTCTTGTAGTGAACTGCAAATATGTGTCCTTGTTCAGTCCAGGACCTGCTGTTGGTGCAAGCATACTCCGACATAAACTTGCATCTCATGTGCCAGCTTCATCGAGCTTTACGGAGCCTCTGTCCGCAAACTGTCAGCTGCCTAACTTGTTGCTCATGTGCTTATCTACTCGCAGATGATTTTGGCAGTAGTCCTGTTCATCAGCTGCCAAGCGTTCTGTAGCGCTCTAAGTGACTTCGTGAAGCGCAGTGTCATTGAAGTCCTGTATGAAAAGAAGATTGGTGAGCAACTTGCAAGCATGCAGACGGACATTGCTGTCATGCAATGTCACATTCCTGACATCAAGAAGGACCTCAAAAGGTTGGAAAAAGATATGGACAATGTTAGGAGTGCGCTTGCCGAAGTGAAGAGACACCAACCAAGACAGGAAGGTTCTTAGGGTACGCACACTGTGTTTGGATAGTTGCTTTGCTACCGCAACAGTAGTGCAGCCTGCACAGTGTGCAGTCTTTGATAGTAATGGATGCCAATCAACCCAGTAGACCACTTTTGGTTGCCAAAGCAGTGTGAAAACCACCGTGCAGCATTGACAGTCTGAGATGACACATGTGCGGCAGCACAGGGTTCTTAACTGCTTTACACTTGTGTGATAAAGTTGCACAACTGCAGTGCTATTTATCAGCAACTGTTGCTAACAAACATTGCACAACTGCATTGCTGCTGATTAGTACCAGGTACAGGTCCTGTCACCATTGAACTAGCACAACTGCGCTGCTGTCAATTAGCACATGTTTTCAAGAAAGTCCCACAACTGCACTGCCGTTGATCAGCACCCACAACTGCATTGCTTTTTATCAGCAGTTCTGGTTGGTGAAGATCGCACAAATGTTGCTCCATCATTGCTGAGTTGATATGAAGCTGTGCATTGTGGAGTCAGCAACATTGCCAACCTTCTACAGACCTGCATGGTGCACTTGTTTAGCCTGCACTGTAACTTTGGGCGTGTATACAGGATCTGTGACAATTTACTCGCCGGCGGTGGTGGTACCAGCAAGAGTAGCAGTAGCTAGCAGCAGTACTAGTAGCCAGCAGCAGTAGCAACAGTGGCAGTAGCAACAGTGGCAGTAGCGAGTGAGGGTAGTAGTCAGCAGCAGTAGCCAGGAGCAGTACGCAGTAGCTGGATCCACATTAGTGGAGCAGCAACAGCAATGATACTAGTAGTAGCAGCGGCAGTGAGAGCGACAGATGCTCTATTGTGCAGCCAGCAGCTCAAGAACAACAGTTTGCCATAGGAGTCGTGTTATAGCATCATAGCATCAAGCAGTGATGGCATTACGGGCCATATCTGGAGCATTGACGACATCCATCCGCAACACTGAAACACCAGCAGTGGCAACATGATGGTGTTAACAAATACAAATAGATCTGGCTCACGAGGGTTGCCAGGTTGCTACAAGGCTTCAAAGGTCTTTGGAGATACTGTGGTGCTGTTGTGGGTGTGTCATGTACAACGTACGTTCTATATTACGTTGTGTCTGTATCAGTGTAGGAAGCGACGAGGTGCCTGGTGTACAGCTGGTGGTTTCATCGGCCGCCGATGGGCTGCGGTATGACAGTCTGAATTTGGAACTTTCGAAAGTTCCTGGGCATTGTAAGTACCAAATACAAAAGATAATCTGACAGCTGACCCGAGCTGCTTTAGCTGGCATCGGTTCATGGATTTACCATATGCAGCTGTGCAATGAGTCAATGGTGACAGGACCGGTAAGACCCACGCGGGGTAACGAACATCACTGTTGATTGGGCGAGCGTTGGCATTCAGAGGCTGCCTGCGGGGTCAGTCATGCTCACCATGGCTCATCAGGCGGTCTGAGTGCACTCGGCCCACGTGGGCCGCCAAAGGTGGTAACTTTGCCCTGGTGACACAGACCTTGAGCTGTCACCGCACGTATGTCGAAATAAGTCCTGCTCATCCCAGCTCTTCAGGCTGTTGTGTGACCTTCAAGGGTGAAAAGTTCCCTTTTCAGTGATCACCTGGCCGCCTTGCAGTCGACGTCAGCATTGGCTGCAGGCAGTGGTCAAAGGCATATAGACAACTGCAGGATAGCCTCCTTGGTATCAAACACTGTACTGCTGTACAGTGTACTGTAGTAAGGCGGCATACTGGTGTGTGTTAGTGCTATGCAACATCACTGATGCATACGCTGTCATATCACCGATGAGAGGCAGGACTCCTTGGAGGAAGGCTGCAGGGAGTGGCTGCCAACCAGCTGTTACGTATGCACCAGACCTCTAAGCTAGGGTGGTGGCAGAAAGCATCAAAGTGTAGCAGAAAGCGAAGATAGCCCCACACGTTTGAACGGAATCCCGAGGGTGACCTTTCTGGATTGCTGTGAGTCCGACTGGGACCTGCAGGTGCTGTGCACAAACGCATGTCAGGCCTTCAGCAAAGAGCCCAGTGTCAGGTAACAGGGATGTACAAGCTACCAACATGATCATTTCACAGGCTTTGTGGCTGACAGCCAGTGGCTGTGTCGGGCCAAGCGGGTTCAGCAGCATGAGTCTGATCCCGTCCCAATGATCCCCATTTGCACTCGGCGCTGAGTCGATGCTGCGAAGCCACACCATTACAAAGCTGATATTGACCTAGTCACGCTTCGCCTGACACACGACGCGGAGAAGGTAGCTGCCAAGCTCGGGCTTCACCTTTTCTGGAAACCTTGGCTGCCAAGGCTTGGCAGGCACGCTGTCAGAGTTCAGCTTGCACTTGTTGCTTGTTGCTTGATACGCATAATTCGCTTGCACTTGATATCTCGGCTGCCTTTCAAGGTGCGTTGCCCTCGGCGCTAGCTGCTTTCACTCTACTGCGCGGCAATTCACACTTCCTTGCTTCTCCAAGGTCTTACATGCAACGAACAATATGGCAACTCAACAAATGCAAACAGCGAGGCCACCTTGCAGGCACATCTGCGTATCTAAGCTCAACGATGCTTAGGCCAGCTCTGGGTGATATAGGAGCTTTCTGCTGCAGATGGCATGGTGTTGGTGCTTGCTTGTTTGTTTAGTCTGTGGTGTGGCGCATTGCAGGTACAGACTCCTCAAGCGCTGTCATTGCTTCCTGTGCTGCTGTGCCGTAGGGGCAGCAAACATCACCGTTCAGCCCAAGGCCCTGCATCCTGCGGCGTTAGCCCTGGCGCTCCGGCGCATATTCAAGAACAACTCATAGAAGGAAGAACAGGTGAGGGCTTGCTGGTTGGGTTGCTGCAGCACAACATGCACAGCCAATAACACGTTGCAGGTGGCCTTTATGCACAACCAGCAGCATATCAGGTGCTGCATGTGGGGAACTGCAGCCAGCGAGGCCCCCTCCGTGCAAGGACAGCACAGCCTGTCTGTAACCAGCAGCCTATTGCCTTCTGCCACCCGCTGGGGTGCAGCCTGTGCTTGTTGACGGGCATCTGATACATCGCAGACGCTCACAAGGTCTGCATCCTGCCAGCTCTCAACGCCCTTTACAGCAGGAGGCAAGGATGGAGACGATATCGAAAGTAAGAGCTCAGCCAGCGTGCAGGCGCAGACTTCTTGCATCACCATCGTATACCTGCAGCTCATGAATGTGCTTTATTTCAAGGATGCATTGTGACAACTTCCAGCTTCTGCTGCAGGACTGCTGGTATTTCACTTGTCTACATTGCTTTGTGCTCTTGGCTAAATGCCATGAAACAGCTGTTGATGTCCTACCATAGCAGCTTACTGGCAGGTTGTATATGCCACAGGCGTTCATCATGTGGTGCAAAGTAGACGGAAGGGATGCTGTACGTGTCGATGTGCCCTCGGCGGATGCTCGCTTAAAGTTGGGATGGACCAGCGTTGTGCCCACCTCCATCCTCATCAATGGTATCGGGGGCATGGTAGCTGAGAATGGCAGCACTTGTGGGCCAGCATCCTATGTGAAAGAGCGTATGCAGGAACTTGGACTCCCGACAGGAGCTGGTCAGACTGAGCCGCTGGCCCTGGCTGGTAGCCCATTGACACCAGGTGATCTCCAATGTTGCTGGATCAATTCCGTTAATGATTATGCTGTCAGCAGCAGCAGAATCTAGGTGCCCTTGCACTTCCAGAGGGGCAACAGTATTCTGGACTGCAGCTAGGTGACTACTAGGCCTGGCATCTTTAGATTCATGGCAAGAAGTGCAAGCCCCCGCGCTGCAGCTAACTGTGACTGCTGCCTGCTGCTTGTGCTGCCCTCTGCATATCGTCCCGTGACGTCTGCTGCTGCCGTCACTGCCTTCTATGGCGATGCCCTTGTCCACTGTTGGTCCCATCAAACAAAAACAGCACCAACAACAGCAGCAGGTGAGACTGCGGGCATTTGGCAGAAGACCTATACTGTGCAGCCATGGTTTGAGCATTGTTAGCACTGGTTGTCTGCTTCTAGGGTAACGGCATCAAGGCATGGTGCTCGCTGCATGTTATGGTAAGATGCACAGTAGCGCTATTCAACGCCAGGCAGCAGCAGTGTCAGTGGCGGGGATGCATGGGGATCACACTCTGTTGCTGCTGCTGGATCTGTTGGCATTGGAAGCAGTGGTAATCAGCAGCAGCGGTGGCGGCAGGGGCAGCGCTGGGATGCCGGGGACAGCGACGGGGATATCTCTTGGGTTCCCACTGCATGAGTCGGGCTCACTGAGCATGTCTGCGTCCACCCACAGCACTTCTATAGAAGTACTGTCAGCATCATTTCCACACACTGCTGCGTGTCTCTGGGCAGTCTGCGACTTGCGTCTTGTTTGTGCCATTGGCAGGCATGGCAAATGCTTTCAGCCAGCATCACCTGTCAATGAGTAGCCGCTGCAGACAATGCAGTATGTAATAAGATCTTCAGTGTGCAACTGGGTGTTATGACATGTGTTTGAACCTTCGTCGCTGCTGTACGCAGGTGCAACAGAAGATAAGCTGGCCGTTTTTTACGGGTTGCATGGGGGCTGCTTTGTAGTCTCATCTGTGCACCTTGTGCCTCTGTTGACATGTTGTAGGTCATCCCGCCACACAAGAAGATATTGAAGGCCTGCGGTCAGAGATGATGGAATTGAGGCGCGACCTGCTTACTGTTATGCGTCCCTTGAGAATTGCAAACCCCTCAACCGCTACTAGTAACAGCCTGGATCAGAGTTTCTTGAGGAGCCAACTGGAGGAGTGGCTGGAGTATGAGCCCGAGCTGGACAGCAGTGACTTGGACCAGGTTTTGGACAAAAGCATCAGGGGGTTTGAGGGCGATTTGTTGTACAGTATGCGTGTGGGTGCTCAGGCATGGCTGGCTGATCGGGCACAAGAGCAGGCGAAGCAGGCGGAAGATGGATGAATGAATGAATGAGCTCCGCGTAGCGCTTTCAAGAGAGCGCTAGCGTAAGTTGAGGGAGGGTACTGTGTGTGTCGGGGCGACTCCACAATCCCTACCGGGAAGATGGAAACAGGGCCCACGTAGCTGCAGCCAAAGACGCATTGGAGCCTGAGCGGCATTTGTCGTGAAGCTCTGCAGGATTGTGTGCAGGACCATTATGCAGGTGTGTTGTTAGCCACTTTTTTCCTGAAATGATGCTGGGTGTTCTTGCCAAAGAGAAGGTCAATTACCAGCACCAGGAGGGATCTCTGCAAGTTGCATGGTGTCCCTGAGTCCGCAGTTTGGTGCAAACAACAGCAACAGTTGCAAACAACAGCAACAGTTGCAAACAACAGCAACAGTGCATGGAGTTGGGTGATCAAGATCAGCTAACCAGGTGCACCTGTTCTTGTGTCAAGTGTAGCCTTAGCTCGCAACTTCACTTCACTTTTGCCACATCTCATGTGTCCTGCAGGCGTCTCTTCTGGGCTTGACAAGCAGCATGTCGAGGCAGCACTGCAACAGTATGCACAGCATTCTGATCAACAGGTTGGGCAGCGGCTGCTCAATCTCCTGTTACTCCGACAGGCTGACACACCCATACCAGATAGAGTGGATGCCAGATTGTTAGGCCGACACTTTCCCCTGTTGGGCTACCGACCAGCGATCAAGGATCCAGCGAGCTGCAGGATGTGTTGCATGCGCTGATAGTCATCAGTTGTCATCGATCCAAGGTTGTGTTCCATAACTGCCAGCAATTCCACCAGGGCTCGGGAAGACAACGGCAGCCACAGCCTTATGGGCTGTCTCGCATTATGCATGCTGCAGCAGCAACATCCCACAGACGATGTGTCCTGCAGGCTCATTTGAATGGGACCAGATGCGTATCCGAATCATCTCATCCTTGTCCCCCTCCAAGCTGCTAATGTTCTCTCTTGGCTTCGTTGCCGGTGAGTGCTCCATTGCAATCAGGCTTGGGCCGTCGTATGTTCATTGTTAGATGCTCATAGATGCAATCAACTATCACCTAGCTATCCATTTTAGGTTGTGATAAGTGCAGCTGGTCCGGGTGTCCTCTGAAGAGGGGATGTGTGGCTGAGGTCACGAGCTAGTCCAACTGGTAGCATGGCGTGGCCCTCTATGCTTCCTGTGGCTGCGTCCTGCTGACTGGCACATGTCGCAAGCCCTGCTCTTGGTCTTGCCGAGCCCAGCTTCTTGATCAACCTCGATAGACGTGTGCTTCCTATCTGCTGCCTTTGACAGATGATCTCCAGCAGTTGCAGCGAGACGAGGCAGGGTTGGGCTGGAAGCAGATACTTGCGTTACGCCTCTTGTACAGTTAGGGGTGTGCTTTTTCAGGGTCTGGGGGGTCTGTGAAAGCAATCTCAATGAAATTTCGTATTTTTTGAAAGTTCAACCTGGAATGAAATTACGACTGACCCGTAACAGCAGTAGCTACCTGCAGCGATGGATGGGCCTGCGCGCGTAGGCCTTGTGCGATCAAGGCATGATTTATAAACAATAACCAATGGCAGTTCTTTGCAGAAACAAAAGTAAATCTATTGCAGCTTCCCTCATGCAGCAACCATGTATAATGGTATTCGATGTGTTCCTGGATGTGCTCAGAAGTTGAGTGCATGCCATGCTATAGTTGATAGTCAAAGACGTGATTATCGGTTTGTCTCGGATGATTATTGGGGTTCAGCTGAGCAATTGAGATGTGTGCTCCCTTACATCACTCGGTATTTGATGGATGCTTGGGGTTTGCGCCTTCGATGCAAGTATGGCATTGATAGAATCACTGCTTTGGGTGCTGTTGTTTCCGCCTCTGAAATGGGGCGCGGGGCCGATGGCCACAGTGCTATGGCTGGTGGGTAGCTTATATATACGCAGCAACCACGCGCTGTTCTGTCATTCACCAGCGGTCGTTACCTTTCTTATCTATTATGCAGGTAATTTGACACAAGCACTGCGAGGTGCCAGCAAACAACTAGTACGTTACTTTTGGTTCTGCAAGCTGCCGTTGGGAGCAAGACGGGTGCTCAGCAAGCAACACATCAGCTAGAGTAATGTGCGATGCCCAGAATCAGGAGCACCATCAATCAGTCACCTGTTTGCAGTGGCTCCGCAAGTACGGCTTGCACTAGGCGTGATTGCTGCGCCGGTGCCCTGTTCAACCCTCCCTTCTGTGTTCATTTGTTGCCTGCAGGCCAGGTATGCAATAGCAGTAGCAGCTGGTGGCGGCAGCAACAACGGCGGCAATGACAACAACGGCAACAGGAAGACAGGTGCAAGTGATGGAGAAGAGTGATTCGATGACGGCCTGAAAGCTTGCACCCAGGGCCTTTCACTGGGGGTGAGCGACAGCACACCATTGCTTGCTTGGTCTACTTGCAGGAAATTTCTGCCACTACTCCGCAACCGCATGCCCTCTCAGAAACATTGTTCCTGGTCTTTGCACAGCCGCTGATGGTGATACTGCTGATGTCTTGCCTCACATAGATGCATGGTACCTAATGGCTCGGATCTTGCGATCATCCCCTGCAATGTGAACTCACTTTGAACACTTGGAGGTGTGCTCCACGCTTGTAGGTGCAAGCTTACTCAAGCATCATGTTGCAACCCTCGACCTAGCTTACACAAGTTGTGTGCACCTTCCGTATGACCTCTGATCTCGCCTCTTCGGAAATGACGTTGGTGGTGTTTGGGAGTTTGAATGTTTGGGTGTTTGTAGTGTATTTCAAACATGTGTCCTTGTTCAGTCCTGCTGTTGGTGCAAGCATACTCCCACCACAAACTTGCATCTCATGTGCCAGCTCCATCTAGCTTTACAGAGCCTCTGTCCGCAAACTGTCAGCTGCCTAACTTGTCGCTCATGTGCTTATCTACTTGCAGATGCTGTTGGCAGTAGTCCTGTTCATCAGCTGCCATGCGTTCTGTAGCGTTCTAAGTGACTTCGTGAAGCGCAGTGTCATTGAAGTCCTGTATCATCGGAAGATTCATGAGCAACTTGCAAGCATGCAGACAGACATTGCTGTCATGAAGCAATGTCACATTCCTGACATCAAGAAGGACCTAAAAAGGCTGGAGAACAGAATGGAGGATGTTAGGAGTGCACTCGCTCATTCACAGAGACACTAACCAAAGAAAGAAGGTTCCTAGGGTACGCACATGTTTGGATAGTTGCCTTGCTATGGCAACAGTAGTGCAGCCTGCACAGTGTGCAGTCTTTGATAACAACGGGTGCCAATCAACCCAGTAGACCACTTTTGGTTGCCAAAGCAGTGTGTAACCACCGTGCAGCAATGACAGTCTGAGATGACACATGTGCGGCAGCACAGGGTTCTTAACTGCTTTACACTTGTGTAATAAAGTTGCACAACTGCAGTGCTATTTATCAGCAACTGTTGCTAACAAACATTGCACAACTGCATTGCTGCTGATTAGTACCAGGTACAGGTCCTGCCACCATTGAACTAGCACAATTGAGCTGCTGTCAATTAGCACATGTTTTCAAGAAAGTCCCACAACTGCACTGCCGCTGATCGGCACCCACAACCGCATTGCTTTTTGTCATGAGTTTTCATTGGTGAAGATCGCACAATTGTTGCTCCATCAATGCTGAGCTGATAGGAAGCTGTGCATTGTGGAGTCAGCCACATTGCCAACCTTATACAAACCTGCATAGCGCACCTGTTTAGCCTGCACTGCAACTTTGGGCATGTATACAGGATCTGTGACAATCTACTCGCCGGCGGTGGTGGTACCAGCAAGAGTAGCAGTAGCTAGCAGCAGTACTAGTAGCCAGCAGCAGTAGCAACAGCGGCAACAGCAACAGTAGCAGTAGCAACAGTGGCAGTAGCGAGTGAGGGTAGTAGTCAGCAGCAGCAGCAGTAGCCAGGAGCAGTACGCAGTAGCTGGATCCACATTAGTGGAGCAGCAACAGCAACGACACTAGTAGTAGCAGCGGCAGTGGGAGCGACAGATGCTCTATTGTGCAGCCAGCAGCTCAAGAACAGCAGCTTGCCATAGAAGTCGTGTTATAGCATCATAGCATCAAGCAGTGTCGGCATTACGGGCCATATCTGGAGCATTGACGGCATCCATCCGCAACACTGAAACACCAGCAGTGGCAACATGATGGTGTTAACAAACACAAATAGATCTGGCTCAACAGGGTTGCCAGGTTGCTACAAAGTTTCAAAGGTCTTTGGAGAAACTGTGGTGCTGTTGTGGGTGTGTCTTGTACAACGTACGATCTATATCAAATTGTGACTGTATCAGTGTAGAAAGTGACGAGGTGCCTGGTGTACAGCTGGTGGTTTCATCGGCCGCCGATGGGCTGCGGTATGACAGTCTGGAAGTTCCTGGGCATTGTAAGTACCAAATTCAAAAGATAAGCTGACAGCTGACCCAAGCTGCTTTAGCTGGCATCACTTCATGGATTTACCATATGCAGCTGTGCAATGAGTCAATGGAAGATGGTATTGTGCTTCCAGCAATGTAAGCATGCTTGCTTGTAGAGCAGACACAGCTGAGTAGCAGCATGTGGAATGGGAACTTCATGGCCGTTGGCTACAGGCAGTTGGTTCTACTGCAGGAAATTCTGATATTTGTTTTATGCTCCTTGCTGAACCCGTCCTGTTGTTTTCGCAGTGGTAAACGCCTGCCGGCATGAGTGC
>NSMO01000320.1:0-18255 GCA_002588565.1 Coelastrella sp. UTEX B 3026
TGTTGCTGTGTTGCCTCTGCTGCTGCGCCCTGCGGGTTGCAACTACAGGTCCTTAGAGGCCGACACTGGCTTCTGTAGACTAAATAGTGCGTGTATGTACCTCCAGGTCCTCAATCAGCCTCTGCAACTTGGCTTTCACGCGTTCAGACATGAGTCAAGTTCAAAAATCCGTTTGGCCCTTCGGGACCAAGACCTCAACCATCTTGAGTCTAGGAACAACGACTTCTGAAACCGAGGCTATGTTTTGTGTGTATTGCGTCCGCAAGTGCTCAGAGAAGTGGAGTTGCGTTGGGTGAGGGACGACCGTTGTTGTTCTTGTGCAAGCAACACCAGTACCGCAGCTGTGGGGAGGGATATAGAACGCATACACCTTGTATTGGCGCAGAATGCTTGATGACTCGTCAAAATGCAGGTTATATCTTCTGGGACCTAAGGTGTGAGCATGTCAGCGGCCCCAAAGCAGTATCACAGTGCGATTGGGCCACCCAGCCGACAAATGATTTGCAAAATTGCACTCCTCTAGGGTGGTAGTCGACAAGCAACTTGGAGCACGGGCAAGCCAGGTCACAAGGCAGCACTGGAAACCTAGGCCCAAACGTGCCCAAAACCAGGCTAGCCCGTTGCTGGTATAGCCATTGAGGCAAATGGGGTTCTGGCAACAGGCAGGCGTGGAAGCTGTCAGCCACTAACCCAATTGTACTCCCCTGGATGCCAGTATGACTGTGCTCACACAATCCAGTCAGGCCTAGTATGCACACAGTTCACCGAGTCCTGGCAGGGTTTCATCACTGCGCATCCACCCTGTTTGAATTGGCTCAGTCTCTTTTACAGCTATCTTTGCTGGCAGAAAAATTGAATGATACATCCAAATCAAACTGGTGTCCTGTGCGATGCAGAGCACAGAAAACAATCGTTTTCGGTCTACCTAGCTTTGAGGCTTGGTGCAGCAGTACTAGTGGCAACAACTGCCGAACCACTTAATTAGTTTGACTGGCCATGGCACAGCCAATGCTCTCAATAGGCTGCGGCACGAGTACTCATGATTGTACGCCGGCCCACTAAAGCACAGGCGCTAGCCCGGCATTAGGGATATCTATAGGCGTCTAGCCTTCTGAAGGCTGAGCTGGGCTATGACCATAGCTGACAATGACACTATGCAGTGCATGGATTTTCCTACTTGGCCCCTGTGCAAACGTTCCGGTACATCACATGCTATGAGCTACTGCGGTCAATGCTGACTCCAGCCACGCCATATCGTACTGTAGCACTACTCACTGAGGTGGTACAGGTTGCTACAGTTTCAAACGGCAGGCCTATAAAGCTAGTAACGAGCAGCCGCTGAGTCACACATTTGATATGCAAATGCCAGAATGCAACAGAAGTAGAACAGCTAATAACAGCTGGGACGTGCGTTTGGAATAACAAGAGTAAGCACCCCGCTTCTGGCCTTTGTCACTGTCTGCACGCATAATATCTCATTGTGAGCATCGTGTACAGGGGCACCAACATGGTATGCTGCAGGCAATAAAACAGCCTGTTTTATTGCTGTAGTACAGCAACAAGGGCGCAACACACAGGAAATTTCGCACCCCAGATTGTTAGCATACATTATCAAACACCACAAGCACGTGCGGCAGCGATACCGCTGAGGCTGTATACCATGTCATAGCTCTGCCAAGACTATCCAAAGTGTAGCAGGACTGTGCACCTAACCAATTAATTTCCTGTGCCTGTGCATCGACAATGGTTGGCACACGGTATTGAGTGCAGCAAATTGTCATGGTACGCCAAGGCCAGATTGCTGTATGCGTCAGGCGGTGTTGTTCATGTGACAGTGACACCATGACTTCTGCAAACACTAGTTCAAATCATGTCCACACTTGCCAACTGATGTGGAGGCGATGATGAAACCCGTGCTCCTGACCAGTGGTTTGAAGTACATGCTTGGCGTCATTCCTTCACTTCCTTGGGTGCCTCCAGCATTGTGATGATTGTGTCGCCAGTTGAAGGCTGCGTAGACTTGTTTTGATCCTGCAAGACATCACAATGCAAACTGTCATGCACGCAAGGTGCAATGCACACTATTACAAGTGTAAGCTTGAAGATCCAGCAAGATAGAGTCAACTTACCTGGTACCGTACCAGTGACTGTGCTTTGCATGAGTATTAAGCCGTTAAGCTGTACATGTCAAACAATCTCTCAAGTTGCAAACAAAGAGCTGAAAGATTGTGTTTGCAGAGCTGATGAATGCCATTTCAGCTGATCAAGTCCAGTGTAGTGTCTAGTGATAAGAGTTGTTCAGCAAACATGGGTTGTTGACTAGCTCAAATCAAAGCAGCAGCTGCAGGGGAATGTTTAGGCGACAACCACCAGCCAGGCGGGACGTCCTACCAATGTCGACATTGCTGCTGTAACAACTGGACTGTACATGACTCCTAGCAATCGGAGCAGGATCGATCTATAGAGTTCCAGAGCTCTGTGACCTAGTGTTCCGACACTTGACAAGATGCTGCAAACGTATTTGCAACTAGCGGTACTGCTCTTTCTCCACAAGCCACCAAAGGCAATCACCGGAGCTGCAACTAAGTTGATGCTGAGCATACAGAAGATTGAGCTGACCTTGATTGATGTGTCTTTGCTACTGGACACTGGTTCTTGTAAGCCAATATGCTCAGTTTGTCTTGAATTTAGCGGCACAGGCACTTCAGCAGTAGCAGGAGCTGTTCCTCCCGGAGACTGAGTCTGGTTAGCACTCGGTGTGTGCTGTCTTGCGACGTTGCTGTTTCCCAGAGCCTCCTGCAGCCACAACAGGGGGCAACACTGTTTATTTAGAGTACAATGCGTATTCGCATGAGAGGGCACGAGGGTCCATGCTTGACAGTTCTGAATTTTTTTGGGTGACCACACAATTTCTCACACTTAGGGCTGACACCAGCTGCATGCATGTATGAAAGCTGATCATGCTGCAGGCTGGAGTACATCTGCTTGTGCAGATTCAGTACACAGCGTGTGGGTGTGTTGATGGTAGCACGTCGAGAGGAGGTGTTGGCAGTGCAGATAGTGAAGCCCTAGATCCTGCAAGTACTTACCAGCAGCTTCACATCTTTCGGTCTGAGTTCAGGAAACACAAATGTATGTGTCATTGTGTATGGCTTCCAGTGGAAGCATAACCAGCTGCAGCCGTTGGCATCCTCATATTCAATGGTGATTTGACCGTAAGCCAGCTTGTTCCGTAGAGCTGCCTGCCACTGTTTGCCTGGCCGGTTCTCAGGTGCATACTCATCAGCCGTCGGCATTATATCTGGGTCATACTTTATGTAAGCCTGGAGGATGATGTGCTCCTTCCCGGCCCCTATAACAACTCCTGCCAGATCACATGTTTGCCAGTAATCTTTGGTGGGGCTTACTCGCTTTGTCCAGGCTGGCCCCAGGCATGGAATGACATTTTCGGCTTTCAGCAGGTATTGGCAGTGTCCCTTATTCCTATCAGCCTCCGTGTCCACCCTTCCAGGCTCAAACGGGTCGTCTGGTTTGCATCTATGATACTCTTCTTCGTTCCTGGCTTTCAGCCGGTACATCACTCTCCTTATGTTGGCTGGTCCCAGACCTTCGTTTTTGAGCACTATGATGGTGTGATCAATGCCGGTAGTGGTATCAACATACAAAAAAGGCTTCAATTGGTTGAGTGAGATCTTCCAACCGACCACTGCGATGAGTGCGGTCGTCACGAAGCTCAGAACAGCAAAGGCAGCCTGCACCCAATTTGCGGCGGCCTGACTCGTTTCGGCATCCATTGCAAGCGTGCTGCGCTTAATCAGCGTTTTGAGATGGTATGTCTGTTGCTCACAGTGTAAATGCGGCCATACAGAGTTTAGATTGCATTGCGTATGCTTGCGCACCAGGTGAGCATGCCGTTTTGCCCGTTCCACGTCCGCGCAATAAAGAGCCTGTGTACTAAGTTTGAGTACATGAAGTTTTCACGGTACTCAGTAGTGTGCAGGCGGAAGCTTGGGGTGCAGGACTTTTGCAGGACAGTTCCGCTGAACCAACTTTTTCGCTTTCGGTTTGCCTTATAGCGATCAACGTTTCAACGTTGAGGCAAGCAAGAACATTTGCTGGTGATATCGGCAAACTCATGAGAGGCAGGACTTCTTGAATCTCAGCGTGTTGTCCCCACCTGGGCCGTGACGCGGCAAATAGCACACAACTTAGACCCAACTTGAGATCTGAACTGCCGCAACGACCTGATTGGTGCTGCATAAGATGGCGATGTGCCTGTACCGCATGCCTGGCATCTCTGCTCGCAAAGCAGGGGTTCCTGCAGGTGTGCGGCCAGCGAATTAGTTGCAGCGGCAAAGGCATCATACAGCATCTTCCAGGGCGTCACACGGGGCTCCAGAACCGCGACGGGTCTAAGCCTGCTGCTGCTGGCAGACAGCAGAGTGACACCAAGGTTCCAGTACTGTAGTATAGCGGTCTAGTCATTAGAAAGTGTGCCGCCATAAGCAGCAGCTGTTGTGGTGTGGATGGGGGACGGAAACAGCCCACAGCCGCAGCAGCTCACGGCCCGCAAAGGTGATGAGGCCAGCAGCAGTAGAACCCGTGCAGCAGATCAGCCGTCAATAGCAGAAGGCCATGGTACCGTATCGACTAGAACACGAGCTCAAGCGGCCTTTGCACAACAACAGCAAGTGGCAGGCACAGTGGAAGAAACAACCACCCAAGCTGCAATTACAGCTCCAGCATTAGAAGAAGATACATCTGCAATGCATCAGCGAACCAAGCATCACATAGGCACAGTACCAGCCACAGCAGCTATAAGAACAGAGTTTTTTGGTGATACAGCAGATGCAGCCTTGGGGAAAGAGGATCCCAGAGATACAGCAGCAGCAGCTGCTGCTTTAGGGAAAGATGATCCGTGGGAGATGGCAGCACCTGCAGCAGCAGCAGCAGCAGCTCTAGGCAAAGAGGATCTCCGCGCAACGGCAGCCTTCGCAGCAACAGCAGATATTGCACGGCTGGTCAACTTCATGGAGGACCAGCGGGCTGATGCAGAAGACAAGTTCGAAGACATGGCTGAGATTGAGGAGCTATCGAATGCCGTGGAGAAAGCTAATGCTGAGGTCAAGTTAAAGTCTGAAGAGGCCAAGAAGGCAGCTGACAAGTTACAGGAGGTAATCAGAGTCCAGAAGCTCAAGATGTCTGGGTACCGGCCAGCACCCCTGGTCATTTCTGAAGCACCAGGGCCTTCTACAGCTGCTTCGATGTCTCCTTGGAAAGCTGCAGCCTTCACAGAAGCAACAGCAGCAGCAGCTTTGGGGAAAGAGGATCCCCGGGATGGAGCGGCAGCGTCCCCAGCAGCAGCAACAGCTGTAGGGAAAGAGGATCCCTGGGACGCTGCAGCACCCGCAGCAGCAGCAGCGGCAGCTTTAGGGAAGGAAGATCCCCGGGAAGCGGCAGCACCTGCAGCAGCAGCAGCAGCAGCAGCAGCTTTAGGAAAGGAAGATCCCCGGGAAACGGCAGCACCTGCAGCAGCAGCAGCTTTAGGGAAGGAAGATCCCCGGGAAACGGCAGCACTTGCAGCAGCAGCAGCAGCAGCAGCTGTAGGGAAGGAAGATCCCCGGGAAACGGCAAGACCTGCAGCAGCAGCAGCAGCAGCAGCAGCAGCAGCAGCAGCAGCAGCAGCAGCTTTAGGGAAGGAAGATCCCCGGGAAACGGCAACACCTGCAGCAGCAGCTGCAGCAGCAGGAGTTTTGGGGAGAGATGATTCTCAGGCAGTGGCAGCACCCGCATCATCATCAACAGCAGCAGCAGCAGCAGGAGTTTTGGGGAGAGATGATTCCCAGGCAGTGGCAGCGCCCGCATCATCATCAACAGCAGCAGCAGCTTTAGGGACTGATGACCCCTTGGAAGCAGCAAAGCTCACAGCAGCATCAGCTGTAGGCAAAGATGATCCCTGGGAAGCGGCAGCCTTCGCAGCAGCAGCAGCAGCAGTAGCAGCAGCAGCAGCAGCTTTGGGGAAAGATGATCCCCGAGAGGCGGCAGCCTCTGCGGCAGCAGCAGCAGCAGGAGCTTTAGGGAAGGAAGATTTAGAGGAAGCAGCAATGCTTGCAGCAGCAGCGGCAGCCGCTCTAGGCGAAACTGATCCCTGGAAAGCAGCGGCCTTTGCAGCAGCAGCAGCAGCTTTGGGGAAAGATGATCCCCGGAAAGCACCAGTGTACACAACAGCAGCGACAGCAGCAATGGCAGATGTTGGTAAATGGGTGAGAGGGGCAGGACAGGACGTTGAAAGTGGTCAGTACTTGGGTGATGCAACGGTATGCAATACCCTGCTGCTGCAGCAGCTGCCAATGCGGCAAACGTTGCAGCAGCAGTTGCTGCATCGGCAGCAGTTGCTGGATCAGCAGCAGTTGCTGCTGATGCAGCAGTTGCCGCATCAGCAGCAGTTGCCGCATCAGCGGCATCCCAGGTTGGCAGCTGCGCTACAAACACCTATGACGCCTGACACTCCACCACAGCTGCATCAGCCGCAGTCGCTGCATCAGCCGCAGTCGCTGCATCAGCCGCTGTCGCTGCATCAGCCGCTGTCGCTGCATCAGCTGCAGTTGTTGCATCAGCAGCAGTTGTTGCATCAGCCGCAGTCGCTGCATCAGCAGCAGTCCAGGTTGGCAGCTGCCACACAAAAACGTATGGCGCCTGACACTCCAGCACAGCTGCATCAGCCGCAGCCGCTGCATCAGCCGCAGTCCGGGTTGGCAGCTGCCACATTAACACTTATGGCACCTGTCACTCCAGCACAGCTGCAGCAGCAGCAGCAGCAGCTTGGTAGCCCAGGTTTATTGCCAACAGGCGCTGTTGGTTCTGCTAATGATGTTGATGGAAGCAGTGCATTTGGAGCAGTGCCCCAGCAGCAGCAGCAGCAGCAGCAGCAGCCACAAGCTTCAGTATCAAGGCTGCCAACAGGGCATTTTGCTGCCGCTCCTGCCAGTACTGACGAGATGTCCCAAGATATGGGGATGAGGAGTTGCTGGGCATAGTGTTCGCCGATCAACCACAACACCAGCGGCAGCAGCAACCACAGGTGGCTGCATTGCCAGCTGTTGTTGCTGATCTGCAGCAGCAAAACTCTCTTGACAATTTGTCGGATAGGACATATGATCATGATGATTTCTTTGATGCTCTTATACAGCTGCAGCGATCGCCATAGAATGAAGGCCTGATTGATGGTGATTTGTTCAATGTGCTGAAGGTGTTGTCTTCAAATATCTGATGCGAGCGCTGACTCATTCACTAAAACTACCAGGGTGATGGCGGCAGCAGCGCCTTGAGCAGCATCAGCAGCATCAGCAGCAGGACTCTCTGGACATTCTCTTAGCAGAGCTCGGTCGCCCTGAAACTCTGCTTGCTGGTGCTGCTGCCAATGCACAGCAAGAGGAGCAGCAGCAGCAGCAGCTCTTTCAGCCAAACTTGGATTTGTTCACAATCATCTGGGCCACCTTGATTGCGCTAGCTCTCTCCTCACTGTTGTCACAGCATCCAGCAGCACGCATTAGTGTCAAACGGATGAGGCAGATTGACAGCTCTTGCTGCTGATCAGATGATGAGATTGACACAAGTTGTTGTAAGCCTTCTAAATTGCTGAGGTTTTGTTGGTCTGACGGCAGCACTGACTTTGGTCGGCAGCAGCAGTGGCAGCATTGCCATTGCTGTAGTTCCAAGGCAGTTACTGCTCAGGTGTCCAAACTGTATCAGGTTGACTTGGTGGCGAAGTTTGGCCACCTGTGGCAGCCTACGGTATTGCCACTGGTAGTAAACACAATGAATGAGGTTGAGATGTTACCACGGCTGCTATGCAGGTATTGTCAAGGCAACAGCAACAGCAATTCAATCATAGGAGTGGCACATGCAAGGACATTGCTGCATACCTAACATGGAAAAGTATCAAATGAAATTTGTGTTGCACGGATGGTGTTAGTGAAAAGTGTGAAGCCTGAGGTTGTGCATGTTATGTACTTTTAAGATGCATCATGTTGCACATGCATATGGGTTTGGGTTTGTTTCCTACCAGCAGAGTGGAATTGATCACCAAAAACCAGCAGTTTTTGATCAGCGCCGGATAGGGTCACTAGGTGGCCGGACACTGACCGGACGCACTGACTGTCTGGCTGATGCAGCACAGGATAATCTTGTAAAGGTTTTGTGGCTGCAATGTCAGAACAAAAGTCAGGAGAAGATTTCATGCATGGTGGCAAATTGTGCATTGTTCGGTATGTGTTGGGGACTTGCACTTGTCCGAGTGGGCTGGCTTTGAGATTGGGGTGATCCTCCCTGGGATACAGTTGTGTTCTGTCACGCCTGCAACAAAGGATGTTGTGGTTGCAAGATGCGTCCAGCAAGCATGTGTTTGAGTTGAGCAACCCATGAATGCTGATTTAACCATCATTTGTGCGGCTGAACATACTGTGCAACAGCTACAGCCGCCTCCAGCCAACAGCACAAGCTGCCGCTGTGGCTGAAGCATGGGCTCTGTATTACAGATGGTAGCACTTGACACACTTGAAAAACGTACACTTCTCGGCAGATGCAGCAGGGGGCATAAGCAGTGATCACATGATTACTAACCTCATTGGTTGGAGGGCAGCAGCAAATTGCTTTGAGGGCCGAATCGCGCTGGTTGCAGCTGCATGTCCTCTTGTTCATCAGTTGATTAGGCAAGCATGAGATCTGCGGATGAAATGATTGCGCAATGATGCATATGGCCGAGGTTGGACAGTCGTTACTCTAGCAATGTTAATGTGGTGCAAAGCAGCTGCAAGGCCGTATGTAGAAAGCCGTCCCTTACTTACTAGGAGGTTTATAGGCTGCTATCAGAAGTTTCCTTCCTGTCTGACCAGACGACGTTGCTGCTACGGCTGCCGTGCCGTGGACAGCAAATAGAGCCAGGACGAAGGTGCACAACAATGTACGCTGCATGCTGTCAACTGCGTCTCGCACGTCAGACGCTACAAGTTTCCTCGCGCTCTTGTCTGGATAGCTCGCAAGCTGTACTGATAGGGGCGCGGGTTGGAGACGCCGTTGGCTAAATCACTGAGCCTTGAGGCTCCGAACCGTAAGCTTACGGTTCCGGTACTCTTGGTTACACCAGAACACAGGCCACGTGGCAGACGTTTGAGGCTAGGCAGCTTACATCTTGGAGAATCCACTTTCAAACATGCTTGATATGCGAGGAGACAAAACTCGGAACAGGCTCTAGTCCCGTGATATGACGCCCAACCGGCGAAGACCGGGATCCCGGCCCAAAAACCGGGGAACAGGGACTTCGGTGATAATGTTACTGTACATGCGTTGACTATCTGCAATACTAAGCGTATCGAGCCTACCAAACTGACTTCAGTGTCCGCGCCTCAGGCAGCCCGCCTGATGCAGCCTGATGAGTCGATACAGCGCGTTTCAAGCTGAGTGGCTTGGCCGGCCGGCACCATTGGAACATATTCAGAGATAAGGCAGCAATGATCACGGTGTCAAACACACTTCACCACGACCATTCTCCTGCCGCACTGCCATTAACTCGGACCGGCCATGCATGTGCTGCATGGATCGTTGAGATCGTTGGGCGATCGCCAAGCGTACGTACGCGCAACCGCAACACGGACCGTGTTGGTAACACTACTGCACTCACACTTCGCACGATTGCGATTCTCGTGGTTGTCGCCACACGGCTGTTTCACGATACATCGTGTCACTATCTAGTGTCTCGTGCACTCCATTGAGGATGAGTGCGGGACTGCCCAGATGAAGAAGACGAAGTACCCCTTTCCGGCCGGAGGCCTTTGTGACGCACTTGATTTTTTTGGTGGCTCAGCCACACTGGCACATCAAGATTCAACCAAATGCCAGAATGCAACAGAAGTAGAACAGCTAATGACAGCTGGGACGTGCATTCGGAATAACAAAAGTAAGCACCCCGCTTCTGGCCTTTGTCACTGTCTGCACGCAAGAATTCTCATTGTGAGCATCGTGTACAGGGGCACCAACATGGTATGCTGCAGGCAATAAATAGATACAGCAACAAGGGCGCAACACACAGGAAATTTCGCACCCCAGATTGTTAGCATACATTATCAATCACCACAAGCACGTGCGGCAGCAATACTGCTGAGGCTGTATACCATGTCATAGCTCTGCCAAGACTATCCAAAGTGTAGCAGAACTGTGCACCTAACCAATTGATTTCCTGTGCCTGTGCATCAACAATGATCGGCACACGGTGTTGAGTGTAGCGGCAAATTCTCGTGGTACGCCAAGGCCAGATCGCTGTATGCGTCAGGCGGTGTTGTTCATGTGACAGTGACACCATGACTTCGGCAAACACTAGATCAAATCATGTCAGCACTTTGCCGACTGATGTGGAGGCGATGATGAAACCCGTACTCCTGTCATGCACTGCAAGGTGCAATGCACATTATTACAAGTGTCAGCTTGAAGATCCAGTAAGATAGAGTCAACCTACTTGGTACCGTACCAGTGACTGTGCTTTGCACGAGTAAGAAGCCGTTAAGCTTTACACGTCAAACAATCTCTCAAGTTGCAAACAAAAGATTGTGTTCGCAGAGCTGTTGAATGCCATTTCAGCTGAGTTCATTTCAGCTGATCAAGTCCAGTGTAGTGTCTAGTGATAACAGTTGATCAGCAAACATGTGTGTTGTAGATTAGCACAGATTGAAGCAGCAGCTGCAGGGGAATGTTTGCTGGCGACCACCACCAGCCAGGCAGGATGTCCTGCCAACTCGGCACAACTGGCGCAACTTGGCACTTAGGACAGTGTCGACATTGCTGCTGTAACAACTGGACTGTACATAACTCCTAGCAACCGGAGCAGGATCGATCTATATAAAAAGTTCCAGACCTCTGTGACCTAGTGTTACGACACTTGACACAATGCTGCAAACGTGTATGCATCTAGCGATACTGCTCTTTCCCCCACAAGCCACTATAGGCAATCACCGGAGCTGCAACTCAGTTGATGCTGAGCATACAGAAGATTGAGTTCACCTTGGTTGATGTGTCTTTGCTACTGCACGCTGGTTCTTGAAGCCAGTATGCTCAGTTTGTCTTGGATTTAGCGGCACAGGCGCTTCAGCAGTAGCAGGAGCTGTTCCTCCCGGAGACTGAGTCTGGTTAGCACTTGGTGTGTGTTGTCTTGCGATGTTGCTGTTTCCCAGAGCCTCCTGCAGCCACAACAGGGGCAACACTGTTTATTTAGAGTACAATGCGTATTCGCATGAGAGGCACGAGGGTCCATGCTTGACAGTTCTGAATTTTTTTGGGTGACCAACCACACAATTTCTCACACTTAGGGCTGACACCAGCTGCATGCATGTATGAAAGCTGATCATGCTGCAGGCTGGAGTACATCTGCTTGTGCAGATTCAGTACACAGCGTGTGGGTTTGTTGATGGTAGCACGTCGAGAGGAGGTGTTGGCAGTGCAGATAGTGAAGCCCTAAATCCTGCAAGTACTTACCAGCAGCTTCACATCTTTCGGTCTGAGTTCCGGAAACACAAATGTATGGGTCATTGTATATGGCTTCCACTGGAAGCACAACCAGCTGCAGCCATTGGCATCCTCATATTCAATTGTGATCTGACCGTAAGCCAGCTTGTTCCGCAGAGCTGCCAGCCAAGTGCTGTTTGCCTGGCCGGTTCTCAGCTGCATACTCATCCAGCCACCGGGTCATGCCTTTTATCAGGGTCATACTTTATGTATGCCTGGAGGATGATGTGCTCCTTTCCAGCCCCAATGACAACTCCCGCCAAATCACATGTTTGCCAGTAATCTTTTGTGGAGCTTCTGGGATGACATCTTTGGCTGCAAGCAGGTGATGGCACTGTCCATTATTCCTATCAGCCTCTGTGTCCACCCTTCCAGGCTCAAACGGGCCCCCTGGTTTGCACCTATGATACTCTTCTTTGTTCCGGTCTTGCAGCCGGTAAATCACTCTCCTGATGTTGGCTGGTCCCAGACCTTCGTTCTTAAGCACTATGATGGTGTGGTCGATGCCGGTAATGGTATCAACGTACAGAAAAGGCTTCAATTGGTTGAGTGAGATTTGAAACCCACCACTGCGATAACTGCGGTCGTCACGAAGCTCAGAACAGCAAACGCAGCCTGCACCCAATTTGCGACGACCTGACTCGTTGCGATATCCATTGCAAGCGTACTGCGCTTAATTAGCTAATATTATAGTGGTTAAGATGGTGTTTGTGTTGCTCACAGTGTACATGCGGCCATCCACAGAGTTCAAACTGCATTGCGTATGCTTGCGCACCAGGTGAGCATGCCCTGCTGCGGACCCGTTCCACGCCCGCACAATAAAAAGCCCGTGTATTAACGTTCAGTACATGACGTTTTCAAGGTACTCAGTAGTGTGCAGGCGGAAGCTTCGGGTGCAGGACTTTTGCAGGACAGTTCCGCTGAAACAAACATCGCTTTCGGTTGGCCTTACAGCGATCAACGCTTGAATCTTGAGGCAAGAAAGCGTATTTGCTGGTAATATCGGCGAATCCATGAGAGGCACGAACTCTTAAGTAGTAGTATTGGCAGCGTGTTGTGCCCACCTGGGCCGTGACGCGGCAAATAGCACACAACTTGGACCCAAATTGAGAGTTGATGTAACACTTGAACTGCCGCAACGACCTGGTTGGTGCTGCATGAGATGGCGATGTGCCTGTACCGCAAGCCTGCTGCTGGCATCTCCGCTCGCAAAGCAGGGGTTCCTGCAGGTGTGCACCCAGCGAACTATTTAAAGCGGTACAGGCATCATACAGCACCTTACGGGGCGTCACACGGGGCCCCAGAACCGCGACGGGTCGAGGCCTGCTGCTGCTGGCAGATAGCAGAGCGACAGCAAGGTTACAGTACTGTAGAATAGTGGTCTGTTCATTAGAAGTGGGCTGCCAAAAGCAGCATTTGTTGCTCTGTGGATGGGGGACCGAAACAGTCCACAGGGGCAGCAGCGCAAAGGTGATGGGGCCAGCAGCAGTGGAACCTCTGCAGCAAATCAGCCGTCAACAGCGGCCATGGCCACCATATCAGCAGGAACACAAGGTCAAGAGGCCTTGGCACAACAGCAGGAAGTGGCGGGCGCAATGGCAGCATCAGCAACAACATGGCTTGAAATCACCCCAGGTGCAGCTGCAGCTCCAGCATCAGTGGACGCTACATCGGCAATACATCAGCAAACCAAGCATCACATAGGCACAGTACCAGCCACAGCAGCTGTAGGAACAGAGATCTCTAGGGTCACAGTAGATGCAGCCCTGAAAAAGGAAGCTCCCAGAGATACAGCAGCAGCAGCAGCTCTAGGGCAAGACGATCAGCGGGAAGCGGCAACGCTCGCCGCCGCCGCCGCCGCCGCAGCAGCTCTGGGCAAAGAGGATCCCAGGGAAGAGGCAGCCTTCACAGCAGCAACAGCAGCAGCAGCAGCTTTAGGGAAAGGCGATCCCCAGGAAACAGCAGTGCCCGCAGCAGCAGCTGCAGTAGGGAAAGGTGATCTTTGGGAAGCAGCAACACTCGCAGCAGCAGCAGCTGCCGCTCTATGCAAAGCGGGTCTCCGGAAAGCAGCAGCCTTTGCAGCAGCAGCAGCTTTAGGGAAAGATGATCCACGGCAAACGGCAGCACCTGCAGCACCCGCGGCAGCAGGAGCTTTGGGGAAAGATGATCCACGAGAGACGGCAGCACCTGCAGCACCCGCGGCAGCAGGAGCTTTGGGGAAAGATGATCCACGGGAAACGGCAGCACCTGCAGCAGCAGCAGCAGCTTCAGGGAAAAGTGATCCCCTGGAAGCGGCAGCCTTCACAGCAGCAACAGCAGCAGCAGCTCTAGGGAAAGGCGATCTCCAGGAAACGGCAGTGCCATCATCATCAGCTGCAGTAAGGAGAGGTGTGCTTTGGGAAGCAGCAACACTCCCAGCAGCAGCAGCTGCCGCTCTAGGCAAAGAGGATCCCCGGAAAGCGGCAGCCTTTGCAGCAGCAGCAGGAGCTTTGGGGAAAGATGATCCACGGGGAACGGCAGAACCTGCAGCAGTAGCAGGAGCTTTAGGGGAAGATGACCCCCGGGAAACGGCAGCCTTCGCAGCAGCAGCATTAGCTTTAGGCAAAGATGATCCCCGGGAAGTCGCAGCACCTGCAGCAGCAATATTAGCAGCAGCTTTGGGAAAAGATGATCCCCGGGAAACGGCAGCACCTGCTGCAGCAGCAGCAGCTTTGAGGAAAAATGATCCCCAGGAAATGGCAGCATCTGCAGCATCAGCATCAGCAGCAGGTGTTGCAGCAGGGTCTAATCCTCTGACACAGGTAAGTCGGTTAACCTTTAGTTGGCTTTCCGAGCATACGCTTTGTACTGCCCAGTCTGCACCAGCAATGCCAATATGCAGGGCGAAGGGCGCGTGTCTGCCTGCCTGCATTCATACGTAGCAGGATGCACAGGAGGTCCCGCACTACTTGCCCTGTACTCAAGCGCATGCTTGCTGGCCCTGCAACAACTGCCATCTGTGCTTACACTACTGGGGCAAAAACAGTTTCAGTTTATTGTGCTGTGCATTGCAGGGACATGCTGCACTGCCATACCATGCAACAGCAGCCAGAAGTGCCCACCAAGAGCACCATGCATCAGCAGCCAGCAGTATCCGCCAACAGCACACACCCCCACCTCCCGTCAGGGTAAGTTGGCTCCTGCAAGGCCCACAGTGCAGCCCAGCAACAA
Source organism: Coelastrella sp. UTEX B 3026 (assembly GCA_002588565.1). Taxonomy (NCBI): domain Eukaryota; kingdom Viridiplantae; phylum Chlorophyta; class Chlorophyceae; order Sphaeropleales; family Scenedesmaceae; genus Coelastrella; species Coelastrella sp. UTEX B 3026. Next base: position 14,764 of record NSMO01000320.1, read on the forward strand.
CCTGTATGTTGATTTTGCCAAGGACTGTGCAGCATGCTTTGGAGGCCTTGGTAGTAGCAGCAGCAGGCATGCAGCTTCAGATGTAGTGTAACCCATGAAGCAGCATTGATGGATAACCATGCAATGTTGCATGTTGAAAATGAAGTTCTTTTTGTTGAAGATGACTATACAGTTGATTATCTCCCAAGGAATCGACGATGTCAGACACCAGAGAGTCTGCAAGAGGTTGCAAGAGCAAACAGTGACATGCATATCACTCACACTTATACGCGCTGCTGTGCCTGCTGCCGTTTGCTTGTGTGTCACTACAGTACACCGTACCACTAGCACCACGATTTGACTTGTTAAGGCCGGCAAGGGGCTGGGCTACGCTCCGCGTATTGGACTTTCACCCAGATAAGTTGTCTGCTACTTATGTTGATGTCTATGAAAAGCATTAGTATGCTGACATTGTTGCAAGGCTTGCAGTCAGGACAGTACTACATGGAGTCGCAGCCGTTGAATGTGGGGCCTGCCCCGGCATCAGTCATTGCCAGTTCTCGCTTCTGAAGAAAGTGATAGCAGTAGCTCATCTTTACTGGCCTTGACTCAGACGACCACTGGCACTTGCTTGAGTTCTTATCTGCGAATTCTCACGAGGCTACTCGTGAGAGGTGCTACAAATGTCCACTGTTGTATGGTTTTTCGCCTGTAGTGGTAGAGAACAATCTGAAGTGTGCTGCAGTCTGGCTGACAGCTTTGTTCATATGCATCATCAGGACATGATAACAAAGGGGTTCAAAGTATTGAGCCAGGCTGATTGACTGGTCCTCTTGCCCCTGATTGTATGCTACACCGGCACTTTATTTCACTGGCAGTGGTGGACACGTCAAATGAGTTAGCACTTATGAACGTTTGAGCTTATAGCTGGTGGAGCAGATAGGGGTTGATATTGATGTGTTGCAACTTGCAACATTGAATGCATGTTACCCATGGTATTGTAGTGGTGGTGGGTGGCATCACAGTTGACTATTACATCAGCATGTCATGGTTTTGCCTGGGTTCGTTTATCTGCGATGTTGCATGACTTGCACAGCAGCTCATCTACTGTGTACGTCAGAGTAGTGGTAGTTGCTTGGTGCTGAATGCAGTAGGACGTTTTGCACCAAGGTGGCAGTTTGTTGTCGACAACCTGGGGTGGTGCCTGACCTGGCAGAGCAGCATGTTGTGATGTCTACATGGTGTTCACTTGGCACATGTGCAAATGAGATTAGTGATGGCAGCACAGCTTTGCAGTTGCCACCGGCAGCTGGCCAGGTGGTGGGAAGGCAGTGGGAAGCTTGTGAGCAGCTGTGTCTGCTTACAGTTGTGATGATGGTTCATCAGGCTTGAACCTGTGTCTCATGGCTGCAGGTTCGTTTGGGGCCTGTGATTTCACACAGTGAGGCCTCCTCTTGTCTCTGAGAGGGAGAAGGGCCAGTGGCACAGTACAGTAAACATGTGCCACTTGGTGTGGTTTATTTCAGGTTCGTCCCTGTGTGCTTGCTGCATGCATGTGTACAGCTAGCTGCTGATGGAAGCATGCTCACAACCACGAACCAAAACTGAATGATGCCGCTCTGGCGTATGCACTTGTGGGTCGAATAGTTGCTGATAAGCCTCTGTGTTTGCTGGCCATTACACCATGTCGATGTTGGCGGGTGCTACACTAGCTGTGTTGGCTGGGTGCTAGCTGGCATGCCACCAGGCTTGATGTAGTGCGCCAAAAAGTGACCCTTTCTGGCCATGATTCGAAAATGTAACGGGTTTTATTGCTCTATCTGGCAATGCCTTGTTGTGACTTATGTTTTTGCAGAAAACGAACTTGTAGGACCCAGAGGATACCCACAAAAAGCTTTTCTGTCTGTGTGGGTTGTACTTGTCACGAGCCAGAGCCTGCCTAGGGTAGATGACTACATGTCCCGTGTTCGCCCTAGGGCGCCCAGGCCTGGGCACATAAACACATGCCAGGGCCCCCTGGCGAGGCTACGCATCGACGTTCACGATTTTATAGTTGCCTCGGCCATCTGCTCTGCTGCCAGCTCTAGGCCTGATGTATTCTTCAGGCACCTGTTCGCACCGATGTTACAAGCTTGTTGAGTTGGGTTGAGTGTTGGAGGTAATTTGCAAATTACCCCAATTGGGGCGAAGGCAATCTGGGCTGAAGCCACTAGAGCTCCCTTCACCGTGAAGGGGGGCCCCAACGCGCGCATAAATCGTTTTCATAAACCGGGATCCCGGCCCAAAAACCGGGGAACAGGGACTTCGGCGATAAAGTTACATGCATTGACCATCTGCAATATTGAGCGTATCGAGCTTACCAAACTGACTTCAGTGTCCGCGCCTCAGGCAGCCCGCCTGACTCAGTGCAGCGTGAGTCGATACAGCGCGTTTCAGGCTGTGTGGCTTGACCGGCCGGCACCGTTGGATCATACTCAGAGATAAGGCAGCAATGATTACGGTGTCACACACACTCAGTGTCACCACGACCATTCTCCTGCCGCACTGCCATTAACTCGGACCGGCCATGCTGCATGGATCGTTGAGATCGTCGGGCGATCGCCAAGCTTAACCGCAACACGGACCGTGTTGGCAGCACTAGTGCACTCACACTTCTCACGAGTGTGATTCTCGTGGTTGTCACCATACGACTGTTTCACGATACATCGTGTCACTATCTAGTGTCTCGTGCACTCCACTCAGGATGATTACAGGACTGCCCAGATGAAGAAGACGAAGTACCCTTTCCGGCCGCAAGGCCTTTGTGACGCCTTGGTGGCTCAGCCACACTGGCACATCAAGATTCAGCCACCCTCAGGGTCGCCTCCGAGACAGGAAACCCACTCAGTAGGGGCTGTCAGTGTAATACAAGCGCATATGTCTGTCAATGCAGGCTAGGCCTTCAAGAAGTTCTTTCATAGCTACCGATGAACCTTGTAACCAAACCAGACATAAATCAACCGGCAAAGTTCAGTTCAGAGACTGTATATTGCGGGCCTGTACTCCGATTACGGTACTTTGCCCAATCATCAAGACTGCAGTTGCAGGTAAGAATGCTGGCAAACGCTTGAAGGCATTACATTACAAGTGCCAAATGCGTTCGTACACTAGGTAAATTGATTTACAATTCTTCCCGCTCAGCAGAGTGCCTTCTCCCAAACCCATCATGCTGTCTGGCTAGATACCCAAACGCCAACGTGGCATGCACAGCAGCACCTATATGCAGTACTTCTTCATCCACTAGGAAGTTCACACTATGAAGATTATGCACGGATCCTAACGTCTCGTTTCTTATCCCGACGAACATAAACGCAGTGGGAACTTCATGACCTAAGTATGCAAAGTCTTCTGCGATCATTGTGGGCTCTGTGGGCAAGACCTGCAGATACAAACAAACGCAGCAGCAGCAGCAGCAGCAGCAGCAGCAGCAGCAGCAGCAGCAGCAGCAGCAGCAGCAGCAGCAGCAGCAGCAGC
>NSMO01000321.1:0-15313 GCA_002588565.1 Coelastrella sp. UTEX B 3026
TAGTAAGCTGCATCCAGTGGCCACCAGACGTCAATCTCAGCTCCCACACACTTGTCCCCCAACACCGACAACTGAGCACCAGCATGACCGGCAGCAGCAGCAGCAGTGGCACGGACAAGCAGACAGCGGCGGCTGCTGCTGCCGGTGGACTGAGTGCACGCCTCACAGACCTTGCACCTGGGGACAAAGTAATAATCAAGTAACAATGTAACACATTGGGGCTTCAGAGTGATGCAGGTCGCACTTCTGGGTAATGTTGTGAGCTGTTGTAACATGTTAATCGTTATGAGCAGTATGGCAGGCAGCAGTAGGAAGGCAAGCTTGGCGGCAGCGGCTGCTGTTCCTGCTTCCTTTGCATTGTGTGTGCATGTTTGATAGATCTTGCACCTGCAGCCGATTGTTGACACATAATGGCCACCTGCTCGAGTTGCAATAACTGTTATGGGAGATGGTCAGTTGCCGGAACTGCTGCCTTGGCCGGGTGTCAGCTAGAAGTGCCAGCAGCAGCAGCGATGGCAGCAGCGATGGCAGCAGCTGCCTACATAAGGTGTCAATGGCAGCAGCTGCAGTGCAGTGATGTGCATGTCTGTCACAACCATGCTGTTGCCTGAGATACTACACCAAGATCGTCTGGGTTGTCAAAATATCAGTTACATTGTCTACATGTCAAATCATGCCACATCATCAAAGTGTCAAATAGTCCAGCTGCAGCCCCATATAACCCACCTTGGCATTCGTATATTTACTGCCAGTGCCTGTTTGGCCGCCCTGCCAGCTACTGCTGCTCTGTGGTGTTTGTCATCATCAGCTGCGTTGTCATCATCACTGCTGCTGCTGCCACTCTCACTGCTGCTCACATCGGCAGCAGCGATGGCGGCAGCAGCGGGACCAGACACACCCTGCAAAAACAACAGCAGCAAGAATTGTGCAACTGCTTGGGTCAGAAAGCCAGATATCATCCCCAGAAAAGAATGCGCTGTGTTTGCTGCTGCTGGACTGTAAGAAGAAACGTTTCCAGCGACGACTTCAACTAACAAGTAACTTAGGATGACAATAGAACATAACTGACAGTTTGGTATGTGTGTTGTCTGCCCAACTACCAGTTGTCTCTTGGCAAGAGACGTGCAAGACTTCTGATAGAGACTGTGGTGGGCAATGCACACCAACGTACTGTGAAGCTAGACACATGTTTGACCAACACTAATATACATGCTTTGGTTCCGCAACCACGTGGTTTATATTCAATGAAGAGAGAAACATAGCGGCTATTCATCACCATCCCATGGTGTGGTTGACTTTTTGTTGCTTACGTAACAGGATGCTTCCAAAACATATCAAGCATTACATAAGATTGAAGATATATACTCCAATACTCCCCCATGCCAGTCCCACCTGCAGCATTGCTGCTCTAGCTCGTATCTTGTTTGCTCTCCTGATGATTGTGGCACAATGTTTGGCTTCCCTGTAGGCACGTCTCCACTCCTGGGGGCGAGTGAGCTTGTTGCTGGACATCAGGGACATGGCATCAGCTGTATACAGCAGCAGCAGCAGCAGCAGCAGCAGCAGGAAGATAGGTGACAAGGTGGTGACAGCCGTTCAGCTGATCTGCATGCATACCACCACTCCTGGAGAAACGTGAGCTTGTTGTTGGATATCACGGACATGGCATCAGCTGAGGACAGCAGCAGCAGAAGGCAGGTGAAAAGGTGGTTACATCCGTTTAGCTGATCTGCATGCATACCACCACTCCTGGGGGCGAGTGAGCTTGTCTCAATGGAGATCATGGACATGCCCCCAGGAAGGTAGACAACAGCAGGGTTGAACAAGCAGCAGCAGCACAGGGCAGGTGAGAAGGGATGATGCCAGCAACTCAGCTGATCTATTGCATGTGTATACACATGACTACCATTCCGAGGACGAGTCAGCTCGGTACTGGAGATCAAGGACATGGGCATCAGCTGAAATCAGCAGCAGCAGCAGCAGCAACAGCAGCAGCAAAGGACAGCTGGGAAGGGATGATGCTAGCAGTCCAGCTGATCTGGTGCATGACCACCACTCCCAAGGACGAATCAGCTCGGTACTGGAGATCAAGGACATGGCGTCAGCTGAAAACAGCAGCAGCAGCAGCAGAAAGACAGAGAAGGGTTGATGATAGCGATTCAGCTGATCTAGTGCGCTGATTACCACTGCTGATCAGGGACATGGCCTCAATGTCAAAAAGCAGCAGCAGCATGTGCAGCAGCAGCGGGTTGGAGTTGGGATCCAACTCTGCAGTTGGTGTGTTACCCTGGCCACTCAACTACGCCAAGTACTGCCACTGGAATTCGTATGGCACATGCAGACTGCAACAAGGCGACGCTCAAGCGTTTACTAACGTAACCACAATGACCAAGTGATCAGATAGAAGCAACATGCAACTCTACCAACCACTGTAGAGCTGTACGAACTAGAGAAAGGCTGTGTATATACAAGGTATGTACCTTATTGTGCTTGGAGGGCAGTGGCAAACTGCAAATCTCATACCAAGCACTGGTTGCTTTGATTTGCACCCTTGAGAGCCCCTCCTTACACTGACACTGACGACAACAACATCTCCATAAGCTGTCAATGCCAGTCAGAATCAAACACCACAGATAAGCATACATGGCTCAGCCTCCAAAACCCCAAATTCAACTCGACATACCTTTGAACCTTGCTTTGTAGTGCTCAAAAGGCAGCAATTCATCCTGATATCTCCACTCAAACTGATTGGTGTGGAACCAGATCAGCAGCACCTTGCGCCTGCTGGGATCTGCCGCTGTGTAACTGGGGCCTGCTGCTGCCTGCTTGACGATTTTGGCAGCAGCAGCAGCAGCATTTGCACTGCCAGCAGCAGTAGATGCTGATGGCGTGGACTCATCACCCACTGAGCTGTCACCTGCTGCTGCTGCTACTACTGCTGCTGCTGCTGCTGCTGGATCTGTATCACTACCAGATGGCACCTCCGCTGTGTCCAATCGATCTAGATCCTCAATCCCTGCTGCTGCCGCTGCTGTCTCAGCAGCAGCACCGGCAGCAGCAGCGGTCATGCTGCTAGGCAGATACTGCCGCCGTTCTTCCACAGTCAGCGCCAGTCTGTGTTCTGGCAGCAGCTTAAACCCTCTCGGTAACTTAAATGGATCTATCTCCTCACACGGCCAGTAAACCCCCTGGCTGGCAGCAGCTGCTGCCGCACTGCTGCCAGCAGCAGCAGCAGCACTGATGGGAGTTGTCCCTGGTTTTGCTGCTGTGTAGTACAGTTTTGCCCACATCAGTCGCCCGATGCTGTTTGCTGCTGTATCCGTTTCAGCATTGTGGAGCGCACCTGCATTGGTATATCATCAAGAAATGCATTGGTATATCATCAAGAAACCAGACTGTGCTGTATGTTGAGCAGTGACTGCAGCAACCGTTGCAGCTACAGTTATGGTGTTTCCGGGGTGGTGAAGTTGATGATGATAGGACAGCAACATGCTGCTGCTGCTGCTGCTGTATCCCAGCACACTCGCAGAAAGTGGCAACAAGTGTAATATACTCGCTTATGATAACAAATTTGATTACATGCGAACCAGAACAACAAGCTTAGCAGCTCTTGATGGCTTTTGGCAGCAGGTTCTTGCCGGCAATTCAAACAAATAGCTCACCCCACGAGCCTGATGCCGCTGAACCCCTACCTGCCAGCATATCTTGCAGGCATCTGTAGCCGTGCTATTTTATAGTAGTACATATAGCATGTTCAGGAAGTACACTTGCTTTAAGCTGTTGAAGCAAAGTAATAAACACAAGCATTCAGTGCCCCCAAATGCCTTACATACCAGACCGCCTACCGGACAGCTTATCTTACAGGCATCTGTAGCTGTGATCATGCACATTGGTGGGGGCGGCATTGTCGTATCCTGGTCCTTGATTCGTGTGGAAGTCCCAGTCACTGCCGTCAATCAATGTATCGCAGCGTGGTTGAAATACACATAGCCCAAGCAAGGCCACATACATAAAGTTTACATTACGTTTTGTGTACCCTCAACTGCACCTTTGAACCTCATATCCCACCGGACCGCCCACCTGCCGGCATCTCGTGCAGATCATCTTCAGCCCTGTTGTTGCACTCTGTTAAGCCGCACGTGATCGTCTTCATATAAAAGTTCACAGTGTCTATCATAGTCAACCAATGTATCACTTGCGTGTTCAGGAGATGCGCAGCCCAAGCACAGCCACATAAGAAATTTGAGCATCATTCGAAGGCTTCCCGACCTCTACAATACCAGGGACACCTCCCACCTGCCAGCATGTCCTGCAAGCCATCTGTCGCTGTGTTACTTCCCATTGTCACCCCACACATGATCGTACCCCTCACAGTGCCTGGCACCCGCTGAAGTTGTTACCTGATGCCTTTCACAAATGTAACAGCCGCGTGGTCAGGAAATGGCACACAGCCCAAGCACAGCCAGGCAGAATGCTGCGTCCTACGTCATCAGCATCCTCCAGAGCCCTACCACATATTAGACCGCCCACCATGGCTGGTGGGTAGCTTATTAATATATATATCAGACCGCCCACCTGCCAGCATGTCCTGCAAGCCATCTGTCGCTGTGTTACTTCCCACTGTCACCCCACACATGATCATCTTCCTCTCAGTCCGGTCAACATTCCAGCCTTGCTCCTTCAGACGCTGAAGATACGTCACAAGGGCCACATCTGGGGGGGAGGGGCCAACACGGCGGATGAACTCGCCCAATGGCAGAAAACGGGCCTGCATGGCATGGCGACAACAGTGTGTAGATCACAAGCTGAATGTGATGGTATGATATTGACTGCTGAGCGGAAAAAACTGAGCCTGCATGATGCAGTGGTGATATGTCTTTTAAGTTGACGTTCAATGACTGCAGCAGCTGCTGAGCCTTTCAGCATTGTAGTACGATACACTTCCTGGCTGTCCAGAGTACCTACCTTGACTGGTGTATCTGAGCACTGCTTCAGTCCCCACCGTCCGTGACCCTTCATGAACCAGGCAGCCTTGGGCCGATTGTACAGTACACGCAGAGCTTGCAGTAAAAAACAACATAACAGTGAAATTTTCACCACCTAATATACACATACATGTAGGTGTCCCCCCCCCCCCCTGACTGGTGTATCTCTGACTGGTGTATCTGAGCACTCCTTCGGTCCCCCACCGCCCATGGCCCTCCATGGACCAAGCAGCCTTGGGCCAGTTGTACAGTACACGCCGAGCTTGCAGTCAAAACCACATAACAATGAAATTTGCACCATCTGATATGCACATACATGTAGGTATCCCCCCCCCCCTTGACTGGTGGATCTGAGCACTCCTTCGGTCCCCCACCGCCCATGGCCCTCCATGAACCAAGCCTTGGGCTGAGCAGCCTTGGGCCAACTAGATGGTAAACGTCGAGTTCGTAGTTGAAAACACATGTAAACAAAACCTGCACTATCTGTTACATTCCTCCCCCACCTTGACTGGTGTATCTGAGCACTCCTTCAGTCCCCACCTCCCATGGCCCTCCATGAACCAGGCAGCCTTGGGCCAACTGGACGGCAAACGGCGGGGAGCAAGACGCTGAGAGATAACCTGCAGAAGGTGCGGCAAGGCAGAGCAAAGTATGCAGCATATATCACAACAAACAGGGTATTATACATGTTTTACATATATGTGGTGCAAACTTGTTGTACATATAAACCCTGCGTGTGTCTTTTACAGCCCAGATAGTGCAACAACGCATATAGTACAGTACTCAGCCAGCGAATAGCCATTGGCACTCCACAGAGAGCCAAAGACGCTGTAACATGTACAACATGTCAATGATCTGCGTGACCTCGCTGTTGACACAGCAGCACGAATTCATCAGCCACATGCAAAGTCATGCAGTTTGAGGTGCCATCTGCAGCACATCACACAACAAGAAGCAAACCTGCCCCCTCCTGGCAACAGCATGCAGTGCATGGCCTGCAGTATCACAGAGCAGTCCATGTCCACACCTTCTTTACAGTAGATCTGGTTGTTCTGTTCCCTTCAGCTCTCAACACGTCCGCTGCTGCTGCCACTGCTGCTGCTGCCTCAGCTGCCACCTTGTTATGCTTCTTAGATCCCGTCCGAGGTTCATCCAGATCACTGTCACTGCTGACGTCAGCATCGTCAGCATCAGAATCACCTGCTGCTGCTGCCGCTGCCTCTGCAGCTTTGGCAGCCTTAGCAGCAGCAGCAAGAGCAGCATCAACCGGCGTTTTAGGCACGTGATCTGCATCTTCATCGCTGCTGCTGCTGCCATCGTCCTCAGCTGCTGCTGCTGCTGGTGTCTGCTGATCTTCCCAATCTGTTGCTCCACGACTGATGAGTCTTGCTGCACCGCTTGATGCCCCCGTACCTTGGAGCTGATCTATCCGCACCTCACGCAATGCTTGCCACACACTGCAATGGCAACAGCAGTAAACAGGATACGCACTCTATCGATGCGGTTTTGTTCAAAACCAAGGTGGTCCCAGCTGTTGGTTCTAGAAGTGTGGCAATTTGCAGTGAGCTCTGCTGCACCATTGCACAAACCGCATCTAGGCCCACACGCATGTGTTGCTGCTGTCAGGGCTGACACTCAACACGTTTACGTGTTTTGAGCCTTAAACATATGGGTTTGATACAATGCAATAGCGTGTATGAAATTCTGCAGCAGAGGTGTGCTATCAGCCATCAGCTGCCAGTACCAGAATCGGCTGCTGATTGCTGCTGCTGCTGCTGCTGCTGCAGGTTGATGCTGCTAATGCAGCTGACCTTTCTGGTGCACACAGCATTCTCAGATTTGGGCACAGAGCTGGTCCAGGAACTGATTGATAAGCATAATAATCACACAGTTCATGCTTCTAAACCTGGCCTACTACAAGTCACCCAAGCCCACCAAAGCCCACAAAGCCCACCAAAGCACCACCCTTGAATGAGCTACTCACTAATCAGACAAGGTGCTGTGTTTTGCTGTACAAGTTTTGATACCCCAGGTGAAAGCATTCCAACCTCTAGGGCTGCAAGGGGTACCCCTATACCCCAATCCCAATAACCAACCCTAACCCTCAAACCCAAATACCGACCCTAACCCTAAGCCCTGTACCCCAATCCCAAATACCAGCCCTAACCCTCAAACCCAAATACCAACCCTAACCCTAAGCCCTATACCCCAATCCCAATAACCAACCCTAACCCTCAAACCCAAATACCAACCCTAACCCTAAGCCCTGTACCCCAATCCCAAATACCAGCCCTAACCCTCAAACCCTAACCCCAATATCGTGGAAGCTGCCCCACCTGTCTTCCAGGCCATCTGGTTGGAACTCCTTATGCAGTGGCATGTCATTGTCGGTTGGCAGATACTTGTAACGGTACGGGTCAGCCAGACGTTCACCAAGCCACTGAGCCACCTGAAGTAGATACACATAAACGCACGGTACACTTACGGCAAGGCCCCTGTGAACGCAGGTGTATTGTGTGCTCGTTGTGGCAGGTAACAGGCAAGCCCGTGCAACTGTAGGGGTCGGCCGTACGCTCGCCCACCCACAGAGGTTTATACATTTCTGCAACATAGGAAGGAGCCAAAGCATTTGTTGTCGGTCAAAGACATGCCCATAATACAGGCAGATTCAAAATAGTAGGACATCAGCAGACAAGGCTTGCTTCACCTGGACGGTGACTGCATTGCCCAGCAGTGCGAATCTTGCTCTGTCTCTTGTGTCAGCCTCACTGTCTCTCAGGTTGCCTCCTCGATGTTGCTTGATACCCGGGGTCTGGAGAGGGTAACACGCATTGGTGTGACCGGGAGGGAAACCCTGCAGGACCAGGTGGCAAACAACAGCAGCAGCACCAGCAGCAGCAGTAGTAGTTGTAAGGTTGCGGTCGTGCTGGTAAGGGCACTGATGAGATCTCGTGGCAGAGGTCGAATCAGGTTGCCCGAGTTCATGCAAGCCTAAATTGGCATGTGCTTGCTGTGGCATCTCCACATCAATGAAGCTGATGAACAGATGAACTTGTTGTTGTTGTTGTTGTAGTTAAGTGTGATTGTTGTCATTTTAAACATGTAACAAATGTTATCATAAACAGATTCTATCAAACTTGTGATCCTGGATGTTAGTGCGCCCACCTGCAGTCTCTCAGCATCTTCAATCCTGAGTGCTCCGTACCTTCCATTGCTGAGCAGTAGACATATCCGTGCATTGCTGGTCGTGAACGTCGGCACAACATCAACACCAGCGGAACTCCTGAGCGGACACACAGCAGCAGCAACAAAAAGCAGCACTGCTTCACAAGACCATGCCGATGATTTTGCACGCTTTCCACGATGATACACACTACCAAATGGGTGGCAGCAGCAGGCTGGCGGCAGGAGCAGCAGCAGGCTGGCGGCAGGAGCAGCAGCAGGACTGCGGCAGCGGCAGCAGCAGGACTGCGGCAGCGGCAGCAGCAGGGCTGCGGTAGCGGCAGCAGCAGCAGTAGTTGCCTCCAGTCTGATCCAGGAGTCTGTACAGCGTACCACATATTACTCATACATGATGCTACAGTGTTAAAGTGTGTCTGTGCAGAACCAGTAGTCAGCCATTGACTGTCCACAGTCACGCATTGCTGGTCGTCAAAGTCGGCACAGCATCAACATCAGCTGAATTCCTGGGGCAGCAGCAAGATACAAATGCAGCAGTAGTCTGTCAGCATTGTGTGTGTGTCTCTTGTAGTGATCATCAACAAGACAGTAGGCATATACGCACATTGCTGGTCGTGACATGGGCACAACATCAATACCAGGTGGACTCCCGGAGTCCTGGGGACAGCAGCAGCAGCAGCAAAGAAATGCAGCAGAAGTCAGTCACTTCACCAGTTGGACAGGTGATACACCAGAGAGTAGACGTTTGCGTGCATTGCTGATTGTGAACATCGTTAAAAGATCAACACCAGCAAAACTCCTGCATGGACACCCAGCAGCAGCAGCAGCAGCAGCAGCAGCGACACCCAGCAGCAGCAGCAGCAGCAGCGACACCCAGCAGCAGCAGCAGCAGCAGCGACACCCAGGAGCAGCAGCAGCAGCAGCGACACCCAGGAGCAGCAGCAGTTCTTGACCAAATGTCAAGAGTTATCAATGCATTGACTGTACAAACAGCTGTAACTAGATGCCAGTCTATCTACCTATGAGCTGGGCATTTGCTAAAACAATCCCTAAACCTAAACATCATGATGTTGGGGTGCGTTGCCTATGCCTCTGAGCCAGTGACATATCTTGGAACTGATCAACAGTTTCAAGATATGGCACTAGCTCAGAAAGCATTGACAACGCACCCCAAAGTATCTGGCACCACTGGCAGGATGAACCTTTGAAGCCATCAGCACTATCTGAAGTCCCACAAACACTTTACACGATACCACTTGAAAAAAGTTGCGAAACCAAGTATGATAAGCAATAACAGCGGAATTCATGTCCGTGTCACACTGCTGGTGCGCCCCCCCCCCCCCCATTGCTGCCATCATGTCAGCAGCAGCACTGGCCGACAGAGTTCAGGGTGACCAGCTGGCTGGCAGACAGATCTGGAACTCCGTCCTGCAGCCAGCTGGTTACCCTGAGCTCTAAAGCTTCAGTTGAATGCTGCTGTCAGGCTGACTGCAAGCACCGAGGGACAAGTGCGCTACATGCCTGCGTAACTGCGTTCTCGAATCTCGAGTCTCTCAGAGACGTCCAGCAACTAGTAACTTTGAACGCTGAGCGTGTGTCAGCCCAAACTCTACAAGTATAACCAAATGCGGCAAGTAAAGTACTGAAAGCGAGCTCCAAACCAATCAAATGCAAGGGCATCTATGGTACCTTGACTGCAAACGCCTAGAAAAACCCCCACCACTAGAGATATACAATAGAAGAATCGAGTGCTCCTGCTCCTCCGGAACCGGAGGAGACTACTAACCCCACCTTGCATTTCCCAGATCCAATGCATAACTGCACCGCATCATTGCTGTTTCACTCTTACTGCCAGTAGTGGGATCATCATCCGGGTCATAACACTCCCAGCAGTCGCCACCAACAGCTGACAAACAACCACCCATACACCTGTGAAGGCCCTGCAAGCAGTCACGCACAGCAGCAGGAGCGGCTGGAGGCATGCAGCGTGAAGTTAAATATCATGGTGTACAAGCTAAACGGCTTGAACAACATTCACCACCAGCAACTGACAAACCACCACCAGCGGCTGGAGATGCTGCGGCAGCGCGAACTCAACAATCGGTCTACAAGCTAGACGGCTGAAACAGCAATCAGCGCCAATAACTGACAAACAACCACCAATACTTCTGTGAGGACCGGGCATGCAGACACATAGCAGTAATGTACATCAGCAACCATATTTATACACATTCATGAAGCGTCTATGCTGTCACCATGCTCTATAATACAATGAGGATGGAGGAACACACAGATTCTAATCGACAAACTTGAGCCAATCAGTTGCTGCACAACAGCGGCTGCAGCCTCCCTGACAATGCTGCTCACTGCCATAATGCAACTTAGTCTGGCTGCCGCCGTCTGTCTGAGTGATGCTGCACCCATTTGGAAGCAAAGCCCGTACCTGTCCCAGCAGTACATCTCGGGCATCACCATGCACGGATGCCAAGATGAAGATTCGCCGGCGACGGTTGGGCACACCGAAACCTGCACAATGCAGCAGACATACGGGGATTGTTTCCGCACCCATGCATGCGCACATGCACTGCCGTGCTGGAACTAACAGACTAGTCAGGTTGCCAGCTTCTGAATGATATGGATTGCTATAGGGTACTGTTGAAGAAAACAGCTGCTGTCGGTAACCGCATGCCTGTTGTTGCAGCGGCGATGTGTGAGAGGCTCTAAGCAGGTTGTATTACTGATCCAACCATCATCAAAACGCGCTGGCAGGCAAGGCATGCATTGAGTAACGCATGGAAAGATGCCTTGTTACTAACCTGCTGAGCAGACCACTCTGTGAGCCCAGGACTTGTATCCAATGTTTTCTAGCTGCTGGACGACCCATGAGACAAGCGGGGGGCCACCATGACAGCGATCAAGCAACGCCTCAACCTGGAAATGAATGCAGCAGGCGTGAACACAATTTTATGCTTTCTAATCACAGAGCACTTGCCGGCGGTCAGAAGGCTTGCTTGAGGCTCAGCAATCAACGTTAAGACAGCTCGGGAACAGAATGTTGACAGATAGGAGCGGATGACAAGAAAGCAATGTCATGCTTCCAGACAGCGGACAATGCCATGCTACCATACAGCTGGTTCTAAAGGCCCTAAAGGCCATACAGTTGGTTTTAAAACACGGTGTCAGACAGCTTGATAATGATAGACATGGGCTATTTGTTACATACAGCAAATAATCCCAATGAATTTGCAGAAAACTGCTTACAACTGTTGCTTACATTTTCCAGCAGTACCCAGGGCACAGGTCTCTGATCATCCCGGGCTTGCCTCAGCAACCTGAACACGTGACGCACCAGGCCAGTGGACTGCAGGACAACACACAACAGGCTGCACATCAGCACACTAGCTATGTGAGTCAGCACCCCGTTGATGGCGTGGTATACTATATAGTACTAGATAGTATCAACAGGTGTGCTCTGGATGATTCCACTTGTCAGGGACAGGAATGAATGAGCTCTGTGTAGCGCTTTCATTAGAGTGCTAGCATAAGTTGAGGGAGGGTAACAGGGACAGCAAGACAGCCAGGCAGGGGTGTTTGCTGATGGCAACCAGGCAACCAGGAAGGCAGTCTGGTGCAACAGCAGCAGGCTGGCTTCAGGGCTGCAGCTGGAAGTCGTAGCAAACTGTTTGATAACCACATTGATCATGCTAAGAACCTGTTCTGCGGAGCTACATAGGCTCCCGGTTGTGCCGACTAACAGCGGATGCACATTAACTGTCCAGTTGTGTATGTGCACCGGTTCTGCCTGTGATATTGCTACCAAAGGTTAAATACTTTTTGAGTGTGCCCATCCGGCTGCATAAGCCGGACATGAAAACGAAAAAAGAGATGAGTGCTTGACAGGGTTTTGTCTGGTCTTATCCTTTGTTGGTTTCAACCGGTTCCCTATTGGTTAAGGAGAGTACCATTGTAGATGGTGAGGTATCCACTGTAACTTCTCTCTCTCATAAGCATTGTTCAGTGTAGAGCATGCAGCAGCTAGAGAGAGGTTGCTAGGGGTTAGGTGTTGGAACTGCTTTGCATTACGTTGGAAAAGTTGTACGTGTTGTGCGCTGGATTATACTGCAGCTGACAGCAACAGCTGCCAGTGGTAGACCGGATTTGTTCAACCCGGTTGATGAGCCGTTGCCAAGTGACACTTGCAGCAATCGCAGTAAACAGCGATAGCTGTAAACCCATTCTGTGCATTTTTTAATCACACCATGGTATACACTGAACTCACCGGTCCTTCCAGCCCTTGCCTGAGCCCTGCCCTGCTGACGTCAATGCAGGGGAATCCAGCTGCGACAAGCTCTGTCTCCTGATCAAACAGCATCAGCAGCAGCAGCAGCAGCAGTTCAGGTAGGGTAACAGCAATCAGACAGAGGGCGTATCTGACCTTCCAGAGTATCAATGCCATCACGTGGGACGCAGGCAGCAAGAAGCTGGGCTTGGGTGCTGATCTCATGGGAGTCTTGAACACTGTTGACTTGCGTATGCTTAGCAGACGTGCAAAGCATTTACTTCACAACATCAGCAAACACTCTGCTAACACATAAGCACTGTGCACCTACGCTTGCTCAGCATACAAACAAATGCCTACTCTGGAACCGCACTGGTCACTCTGCTGATACACAGAAGATCGTTTCTAGAGCAGCATCACCTTTGGTAAGCTCTGCAAGCCACAGATGTCTGGGACAAGCAAGGTCCCCGGAAACGCCTTGCGCAGAACCTGCGTAGAACCGCACAAAGCTTTTGCACGCTCTGGGGATTCAGCCCGGCGCTGCTATCCCGTGATCTGCACTGTCCAAGGAAGTGACGGCCCAGTACAGCAGCAAACTGCCCGCTGCAGCATTACTGCAAGAACTGAGATCAAAGCCTTACCTGTTGCGCACCAGGATCGCATTCGCATTGTAATATAATCTCGTGGCCAGCCTGCACAGGTTGGCAACATCAGCGCCAAGGGCGGTTTGTGCCGTAATGCAGAAGTGATCTGTGCTGCTGCAGCTGCGGAGAAACATCGAGGGCATTACGGAAGCCTAAACAAGCTGTGCTCGCATTTATTTTGCTATGATCACCTTATGTAGGCCTAGATCAAGCCCCGCACAGCCCGTGAACAACGACACAACTCTCATCCCTTCAGTTGATGCCCGTCAGAACCTGACTGTCCGTGCGCACAAGCGCGGAGCACTGGCTCCTGGTACTAAAGGGTATATTGATCGCGAGAGTCGGCAGGTCAAGCTGCTTGCATCGTAATGAAATGCTTCCGGCTTCCGGAGTCAAGTGGCCACGAAGGCCTGCTGAAGCGTAGCGCCGTCAGGTGCACACTACATGTTGATATTATCCGCGAACAACAAGCTTTGCTACAAAGGCGCGATACGCGAAGGCGTCTGCGATCAACCGCAAAATGCGGGTGCAAGGGTTTTGCAAGCTGCTGCCAATCGTTTCGACATCTGGAGCCGGACCGCCAAAACACGGTCCAGGGCGTACTGCATTGATACACGCGCCCATGTGGCTTTGCGGGGCCTCCTGCGCCAAACGTGACTGTGACGTGGTTTCAAACCACGTCAAGGCTTGGCAATAGGTCGGGCCACACAGCAACCGTTACAGTGACTGCAGCAGCCAGCAGCAACAGCACCATTCACAAGCACTTGTTGCATGGCTCAGACACTTTCACAAGCCAGCCAACATGTGCACACCTTAGACTGCAGATTCTCAGTATGCAAATTACACCTCTCCTCAAAAGTGTACATGCTCAACATGTATGTGGAATATTACAGTCCAAAAGGGCACAGCACGCAATGCCAAGGAGGTAACTATGCAGTACAGCAGCTTGCTGTACTGCAGAGTGGCAGTGGCAGCAGTTGCTAGCAGCAAGGCTGATTCACCACCAATCAAAATGCAGCAATCTGACAGCTCCGCAAACAGCAATGTACCAACAATCTTGACACCCAGAACACTCACTGAGTAGTGACTACTGTACCTCTACCACAATCAGACTTGAAGTCACAGCAAAAAAGACGTCTGTGTAGTAGGCGCACGCCAGTTCAACTGTCGGGTTGACCGCAGCGCTGCTGAGGCCAGTGCAGCTGACCTGGCAGCCTGCTGACCAGCTGGTGCAGGGGTTGGGCAGCCCACACAACCCTTGAAGCCAGAACAAGGCCATTCAAAAAGCTGTGCCCGATGCCGCGACACCCCATGACACCAGGTAACTCCAGCTGTGGTCATGAGTCCACATCGCTTAGCACCGCAGTTTCAATACTTTGAAGCACTCGCAGCAACACTAGCGGCTATGACATGTGCAGCACAACCAAAGCAAGAGGCTTAGGCCAGTAAGACAGCTGCACATGTGCAGAACAGGTCAAAAGCATACTCACACCTGTCGTAAATAGGATGGAAACAATGGTTGCTCAAAAACCCCTTGTGAAACCTTGGGCGGGGGGCCGATGGCTGCATGGCTATGGCTGACTGGTAGCAATCACTATCATACTTACAGCTGAGCAGGTATCAGCCAGCAGGTCAGACATGCTGGCAGCGACTACATCACATGACTGTCGCACACTCTCAAAGTCTTCGCCATGCCACTCTTTGTATCCACCTCCCACAAGATTAGTAAAGCCATGACACCCAAGGCGCCAACTGCCTGTCTAGACAGCAGATGTTCACGGCAACTCAACCTCCAGGAGGCAACTACACAACAAAACCACAATGCTTGAAGGCAAAAGCTCTTCTGCAGGCCGTCACAACCCCTGTCAACGCCATCAACATTGATAGTGTCAACACTAGCAACACCAGTCTGAGTAACACACAGCGTCAGTATCGACACAACTGAAAACATACGCATCACAGGATGCGATCATGTTGTTGCACGAACTGGCGCTTACGTCCTGCCGTCAGCCAACTACCAGTCAGAGCAAGCTCCTGCTCTTGCCATTACCAAAACACTAATCTCATCAATCGTTGCAACAGCTACAGGTGATACCAGGACCTTCAGGTTATGATGCACCACACTATTGCTGAGTCTGTCTGGGCGATAGCACAAACGGTGGTGGTGGCAATGGCTTCTTGGTGCTGCTGCTGCGCCTGACCCCATGCCTAGCAGGTGCCGCAAT
>NSMO01000322.1:0-15312 GCA_002588565.1 Coelastrella sp. UTEX B 3026
CACCGGCACCAGCGAATACGTAGCAAAAGCGGCCTCGCGGAGTGTCCACGCTGGCACCCCAGCCTGGAGGGCCACCGGAGGCGCCTCAAAGACGCTTTTCGGACCCGCCAGCCTCAAACGACCGAATAAAACCCAACATAGAATGATTATGCTTGCTATGAGGCAAGATGATTGTATCTGTTGTGCTACATCGCTGCATGTGTAAGAAAATACAATCCAGTGCATTCAAGGCATTCAAGGCACTAGTCACCAAATCCACTGTGACTATTTGTGCCACATCTCAGCTGAACTGCCACCTGGCATGCCATCGGGTCGGGCAAGCACCAAGAGCTGGACATGAGCAACCGCAGGAGCGCAATAGACGCATCGTTTGATAGACCCATAGCGGCTGACTGATTGAAACAACGAACTTACAGTCGTGGGCAGGGGCCAGATTCTGCCTGCCGTGTCGTACACACACGTCCAGCAAGTCACATGCCTCCCTCCATAACTCAGCATCTCGCTGTTGTTTCTGCTCTGGCTGCTGCTGCTGCTCTGACTGCTGCTGCTGCTCTGACTGCTGCTGCTGCTCTGACTGCTGCTGCTGCTTTGACTGCTGCTGCTGCTCTGACTGCTGCTGCTGCTCTGACTGCTGCTGCTGCTTTGACTGCTGCTGCTGCTCTGGCTGCTGCTGCTGCTTTGACTGCTGCTGCTGCTCTGACTGCTGCTGCTCTGGCTGCTGCTGCTCTGACTGCTGCTGCTCTGGCTGCTGCTGCTGCTGCTGGTTTGCTGCATGCAGATCAGGCAGAACCTGTTGCAGTGTTGTGGGCTGCTGTACTGTAACAGCTGCAGCAGCAGGCTGTGGGTGCTGCTGCGGCTGCGGCTGCTGAGACGGCCCCTGGGGTGTCTGCGTGACCTCTGGTGCAGACTGCTGCCCTGAAACAGGTAATACAGCAGACTGCAACTTCTGCTGCTGCTGCTGGCTGGCTTGGGACAACTGAGGACTGGACGTTGATTTCTGCTGCTGCTGGCGTTGACGATCTGCTTGAGGCAGCAACGCTGCCGCTGCTGTCTCTGCTGCCTGCTGCTGGTTGATCAGAGCTAGCCCTGACACCGTGTCCTGTGCCTGCTGCTGCTGCTGCTGCTGAGCAGGCAATGGCTGTTGCTGCAAGGATTCCAACTGTGATAAGAACCCTGAAAAAGTCATATAACGCTGCTGCTTCTGCTGCAACGGTACAGAGTTGGCTCCAGTAGCAGCAGCAGCAGCCAGCATCAAGTCATTTGGCTTGAGAGCAGCAATCTGCTGCTGCTGCTGCTGCTGCTGGGGTAGAGGGGCAGCACCAGTCACGACAGTAGGCTGGGGTGCTGCTGGGCTTGTCAACTGCTGCCGCTGCTGCTGCGGTCTGGCAGCAGATGCAGCCTGCCTCAATGCACCACCAGGCTGTTGCTCTTGCTGCTGCTGCTTGTGCTGTGCTGCAGCAGCAGCACTGACCACACCTGCCGGTGTAGAGTTGGCCGGTCGTACCCCATCACGCTGCTGCTGCTGTAAGGCTGCAACACTGGGCCCTCCAGTTGGCAGGGACATGGTTGGCCTGAGCCCACCATTCTGCTGCTCCTGTAGCGCCGCCGCTGCTTCAACAGCAGCACCAGAGGTTCCGGCTGGCATGGACATAGCGGGTCTCACTTCACTACGAGGCTGCTGCTGCTGCTGCAGCACTGCTGCGACAGCACTATCAGGCCATGACATGGCTGGCCTGAGACTGCTGTCAGACTGCTGCTGGGCTGCAGCAACAGCAGCAGGTATGCTACGAGGCCCAGACATAGCTTGTTTCAATGCATTGCCAAGCTGTATCTGCTGCAGCACTGCTGCGATAGCACTATCAGGCCATGACAGAGTTGGCATGAGACTGCTGTCAGGCTGCTGCTGAGGTGCAGCAACAGCAGCAGGTGTGCCAACAGGCCTCGACATAGTTTGCCTCAATGCACTGACAGGCTGTTGCTGCTGCTGCAATGCTGCTGTAGCAGCAGCACCGGCAGCAGCGCCAGGTGTTCCAGCAGGCAGAGACCTTGAGGGCCTCAATGCATGATCGGGCTGCTGCTGCTGCCGCTGCTGCTGTAATGCTGCTGCTGCTGCAGCACCGTCCGTCCCAGCAGGCACAGAAGCAGCTGGCCTGGGAGTGCTGCCAGGCTGCTGCTGCTGGTGATGTGATGCTGCTGCAGCAGTACCAGGCGTCCCAGCAGGCACAGGCATCGGCGGTCTCAGCCCATCAGTCTGTTGCTGCTGCTGCTTCTGCTGGCCTATTGCAGCAGCAGCACTGGTCATGCCAGCAGGCATTGACACACACGGCCTGATCCCACCACTCGGCTGCCGCTGTAGTGCTGCCGCAGCTGCTGCACCAGCAGCAGCACTAGATGTTCCAACAGGCATCGACATAGACGGCCTTAGCCCACCACTCTGTTGCTGCTGCTGCTGCTGCAGTGCCTGTGCTGCTGCCACTCGCTGGGCAGCAGCCTCGGCAGCAGCTTTCTTGCCTGCTTGAATATCTTTCAACGCCTGCCGCACTGATTTGACAAACTTTGGGCCGTGTTCTTTCCTCAAACGCTCAAAGATCTTCTTTTCGGTGGTTGATATGAATCGCCCCGTGTGTGAGGATCGCTGTGCCAGCACCTCTTCCGCCCACGCCTGAATCTTTTGCTCCTGTAGTTGGTACAGCAGCAAAGCAATACAGAGAGTTGTGTGTTGAATGCCACATACTGCTCTTACCGCGCCATGTATTTGTCTGTTGCTGTGGCCAACTTGGATGGCCTTGTGTGTGTGTGTGTGTGTCGGGGTTTTCTTCCCGGCATATGCATGCCTGAATCAGTAGCTTATTGATCTCTCAATTACAGCGGACCCAAGATGTGCTGCAACATACTCCCGCAGGACATGCACTGCAAGGTACGCCTGTGAGACACTGGCTGTAGCGAAGCACTGTTGACATATATACTGAGACGACGTATCTAACAGACCTACAAACACACAAGGCAACATACGTCGTAACACACGAAACCACCACAATTGTCAGCAGCTGCCAGTTGGTTGCACTGCATCACACTTTACTGGCCAGCAGGGAAAGAGAGGAAGCAGTTAGCCCCCTCATGCAATGTATAGATAACATGTCTCATTGCCATCGCTTGCCCTTTGTAACACACCAATATAACACACACCTGTGTTAGTTTTGACATGTCATCATCTTCCAGCTGCTCTTCATGGTCTTTCAACTCAGTCACTTGCAGCCGATCAACAGCATCAGCCTGCATGGGAACACCCAAGGAACCAATAAAACAGCATCAGCTTGCATCAGATGGAGGCAAAACATCCTACAGTTGGTGGAGACAAGACAGGTGATAAAAAGAGTGTTCAAGATTAAGCAACAGGCAATACAAGGCCACTGCATACGTGTGTGCATTCTAAACAAGCCGTGCATTTTGTCCTGCCTGGCTGCCAATGGCTTTGATCCTGACTGCGGACTAAACCGCCGCATGTATGTTTCACCTTATTCAAGATGGCTTTCAAGGCTGCATCTTCTGCATTGGTGCCCAAGCGCACATGCACCACCTCTGACAGCTGGTCAGTGTTGTAGACAATGACTGGGTCAATGATGTACAGTTCATCTGGGTTGTTTGCCAGCGCAACCTTCTTGCTCTGCTTCTCAACAACCTGTGGTGCATACACAACACAATGGTATTGTCTAGGAGTTCTTGGGCTGGTTATAGTGTGAAGACTATATGACATTGTTGAAACAGCTGAGAAACCATTGACTATCACAGGTACAACAACATGAAGCTGTATTGAAATTGCTGTCTTGCTCTGCTTTTGCACAGTATATTGATAGAACTACATACACAACTCGAATTTGGGTTGCTGAAGTGCTAAAAGGACACACAAACAGCACCAACGTACAGATAGATAAGTGACATGGCATCTGACCATACCCAAATAAGCAAGCATATGCGATTGCGACCATGACCCCAGCCGCAGACAAGCCAGCTGCCAAGCAACACGCTGGTTAGCAACACAAAGCTGCACAACAGGAGCAGGATGAGTCACACCTGAGCGGTGAGTCACACCAATACCAGCTTGGTAAGAGTCCTCTCTACAACGGCTGCTTGATCCTACCGCTGCACATCAGGTGATAGATAAAAGACAAAAGCTGCCTCTGACACCCCACCATGCAAGCACATGCAACGGCGACGATCACCCGAGTCAGCGGCATGCCAGCTGTCAGACAACAGTGTGATCAAGCTTTCAAAGTCAGGTCACAAAACAGATCAAGGCCGTACCTGAGCAAACAATGCCAGCTTTGTAAGAGTCCGCTCATAAAGCCGCTGCTCAATCGTCCCGCTGTACATCAGGTGATAGATGAATGACGGCTGCTTCTGACCATAACGCCAAATCCTGGATACAGCCTGCAGAAGTTGCAACAGTCCTGACCTGCTCAATGGGTGTACAGGCACACAACGTTCAAGCTGCCTGGCATGATGGGGAGACCAACCACAAAGAGGCCTGCATGCCCACACACAACAAGCAGCAGCGACTGGGTACGGCCAGAAGCCAAAACCACCAATTGTAGCCATGTACCTGATTATTGTGTACTGGGTTCCAGGGCACATCATACAGCACCAGTCGCCGGGCGGCCACCAGATTGATGCCCACACTACCAGCCTTGGTGCTGATCAGAAACACCTGCAGGTGCGCCACAATTGTGGAATGTGCTCAGAAACACATTCCAGGAGGGGAGCCTTTCAACTATGCATATAGCAGTTTGGAAGCTTCAACGCCTGAACTTGCCAAATGGCTATACAGCACCTCCCAGGGCTACATCGGCTGGGACGATCGAAATCGCATATGATGTCAAAGCTGATGAGTGCTGATAAAGCTCAACAGTCTTGCCACAGCAGTGTGGATCGAGGTTGTCGTCCATGGCACGTGTGAAGCATGTGCTTGGTATACATGCTATGAACTCAAGTAACACAAATAATAAATAAAATTGCAACCTCAAATAACCACACCTTGCAATTGCCGTCAACCTTGTTGAAGCGCTGTATGAGTTGGCTGCGTTTGCTGGCCTGCAGTGCGCCATCCAATCTGAAGTACCGGTACCCGTGCGTGTATCCCAGGTGCCTCTCAAACAGCGTGCCCAAGGCGCTCAGAACAGACAGACTCTGCAATCACAGGCAGGACATGACAGTACGTGGGGAGTCAGGTTGTGCAGCCCCAACAACACGTGCACAGAGACTGGATCAACAGAAAAAGGTCAGACAGTGCTGGTCTTTGGAACAAATCAGCTATGAATGCCAAAGTCGCAGTTTAGTGTCCGAAAACGACAGGCAACACAGTGGACGTCAGTCAGAACAGACTTGTGGTTTATCTACAAACAAGTGAGTTGCCTGCTTACCTCGCTGAATATGACAATCTTTTCACCCTGCTCCACGCAGCACGTCTTAATCAGCTGCAGGATGAACGCCTCCTTCGGCAGCAGCCCAGGACCACTGCTGCTGCTGCCAGGACCACTGCTGCTGCTGCTGCTGTTGCTGCTGCCAGCAGCAGGAGCTGAATGGCCGTCCCCACGCAACCACGCAGGATATTCGGCCAAAAACGCCTCCAACAGCTCAAGCGGGAAAACCTCTTTCGTTTTCCCGCCTTTCTTGCTGCTAGCAGCTTCAGCCGCAATGATCTGGTTGTACGACCCGTTGCGCTTCCGCTTGGCACCTGCTGCAGCTGCCGGCGGCTGCTTGGCAGCAGCAGCACCGATGACGTCACCCTCCTGTGACATCCTGATTACGGGCTCTTCTCCATCTGCTGCTGCTTGCTGGCTGGGGACAACAATTAGAGTGTCGTCATCTGCTGTTTGGACTTCCACGGCGTTCCCAGCTTTTGCCTGGTCAACTGCTCTTTTCAAAGCGGTGTAGCCGTGATCGCTGGTGTCAAGGATCTTATGCATAATCTGTAGAACGCAAAAACACATTCCACACCATATGTATGCTGTAATGAAGAGTAACCCCTTGAATGATTGTAGAGGCAAGCTTCAAATCATTTGTGAATGGCCTCGTTGCACAGGTGCCAAGATCAGAATGCTTTTCAGTGTGTTACTAGGCTACACATACAGCATGTTACATTTGTGTGTGTGCCATTTGGCTGTGTTATCCAGTATATTATTTGGTGGCGAGTACCGTCTAAGGCGGTGAAACCATCCACAGGAAAAGCCTCTGTCAGAACTTTAGGTGCACATAATCTGGTGTACAGCAGGGCGGATCAGGTAGCCAGTATGGGTCAGAACAGGCTGGCAGGGCCAGAGTTGCAGTGTGCTACTGGTACTACTCCGCTCCGCACCTCTTTGTCTCTGAAGAGACTCCTTTTCTGCCCGTGTTCGCCGAGCAACCTAAAGAACGCCTTCAGCAGATGCCGCTGTGTCTCCGTCGGAGAGAACCCTAGAACGTACTCCCGCTTGACGGGCAGGTCGCGCACAAGGATTTCCGGACCGGCGCGCTGGATGAAGCCCTGCGGGAGACAACGAAGTGTGCAGAAACGTCATCACATGCGCACGCAGCAGTCAGCAGTGTTGCTAAATAGCCAGTTGTGCAGACTCCCTTATGATCGGCTACCCGGCACAACGGACTTACTTGAGTATGCACAGAGACCGTGCAAAAGGTACGCTACAGTCCGCACCCATGATCGGCGACCCAACAAAGCCAGTCCGAGCTGTGAAAAGATGCTCCAAGCGGCACACTTACTGCGGTGTAATCCTGCAGTAACGCCAGCTGTCGTCCCATCTGCGTGCGTTGCCAGCGAGTGGCATTCGCACTCTGACCGGCCACGATCGGCTCGACGAAGCGGTCAACAAACTCGTCCGGCTCCATGAAGTTCTCTTGTACCTGCGTGATATGCGGAACAGAGGTCTGCCGCGATACTAAAAAGGTTGACCTATAGGACAGCAAGCATCCTACCCTTCTGAGATGTAGCTCGGCGGTGTTGGGGTTACCATCTCACTGCACTCATGCTGTTATGCTACAACAGTCATCACAAGGCTGCCACAAACAGCCATCAACAAACATGGAGATTGCAATGTGCATACCCACTGACAGGAGTGCATACACCGCGGACTTACCCATGTGATCATCTGGAAGTACTCATTCAGATTGTTTTGCAGAGGGTATCCGGTTAGCGCCAGACGCCGCTTAGTCACCAACTGACGCATCAATCTACAAACAACCACCACGCAGATAGCGTTGAGAAAGACAGCTACCTGTAAACTAGTCGTTCAGTGTGATGGTTGCCTCATGTTTTAGGCTTGTGCATCGCTGTCTGGGTCGCTGAAACTATTTGCTTGTATTGCCACAGAACATTGCTGTAGGCCTGGTGCTGCTGCTTCTGGCGCTACTGCTGGGTCCACAGACATGGGACCAGTAGTAGCACTAGAAGCAGCAGCATCAGTCCACCCACATGAGCTCGTCAATCTAAATTCTTGGTACAGTCTCGTTGGCCTTGCATCATGCAAAGCACACAGCAAATTGGATTTATAGCAACCCCAACACCGCTACTAGAAGCTGGGCATGACGTAGCAACATCAAACCCCTAAGGTTATACACGTTCGAGGTGAATGACCTGTGTGGACTGCCCAATGCCTATACATCGCCTGATCCACTAACTGACTCATGTTGCATAACAATTTACAAAGCAGAACCTGGCACACAAAGATGAGGCCAACCATGTCTCACACCACCAGCAGCTAGATGCAGCCATTCTCAAACTCACTGGCATGTCCTTGTGTTTTCATTCTTCATTTGGTGTGCCTCATCCGCCACGGTGATGCTGGCACCTTCCAACAAAGCAGTGCGAACAGCCTGCAGCAGCACACAGCATACAGGAGGGTGGTGACACAGCTGCACACCAAACAGCAAGTCTTGCGGCGACTCCACGAATTCAGTGCTTTTGCTACAGATTGTATGCTAGTCATACAGCAACGGAGGCTGGGGTAGTGTAGCAGAATACAACTGGTCACAACGTACAGTGACATGAGGGCTGTGTTGCTGCTGAGCAATTGGTAACAAAGCAAC
The DNA here is from genome assembly GCA_002588565.1 of Coelastrella sp. UTEX B 3026. Lineage (NCBI taxonomy): Eukaryota > Viridiplantae > Chlorophyta > Chlorophyceae > Sphaeropleales > Scenedesmaceae > Coelastrella > Coelastrella sp. UTEX B 3026. The sequence goes on from NSMO01000322.1 coordinate 8,077, forward strand.
TGAAAACGTTTTTTGCTGCAGACTGACTATCGGTTTCGCAGACAGACAGACAGCGTGATGCGCGTTGCACAGGAAAGTCAGGCGCGTCACGCTCACGTTGCTGCAGACTGAACAGTGGGGTAGCTGACGAGAGACTTGAGTAACAGGAATAAGCATTCAGAGTCTGACATACCACTTGCAACTGCCCAGTTTGCATGATCTAGATTGCAACTCCTGGCCAACTAATCGTAACAAACTCAAACCCACCCTGAGCTTCTCAGCCTCGCTTGTCAGCGTCACTGCTGCTGCCACAGCAGCAGGATCAACCCCAGCAGCAGCATTCTCGTCGTCTGATACAGCCGGTGTTGCAGATCTACTGTTTGCCCTGCTGCCGCCTCTGCTGCGTTTCCTGCCTCGTTTACTGCCAGCAGGTGCAGTGGTTGGATCCTTGACGTAGTTGCAGAAGACGCCGTAGCTGATGACCATGACTGAACCCTCGGTGGCCAGCCAACGCTGGTAACAATTCATCAGCTCAGGCTTGGTGCCGGCCTGAAGTGTATCAACACGGTCATACGGCATTTGACCTTGATGCTAGCATGTTGATGATGGTGTACTAGGAATCTGTTAAACAACGCGCATTCATGCATTGACGTCACTTGCATTGCAATGGTAGGGAGCAAAAGCTGCCTGGAAAAGACACAAACGTAGATAATGCAACGACACAACATACCTGGAAGACTTTGCTTCCATTGAGTCTTGATGCATTGTAGGAGTCGTCATTCTTAGCAGGCAGCCATTTCAGCAACTCATCTATCCAATTGCGGACTACGTTTGTTGGCACAACCACCAATGCACGACCACCCCTGCACCAACAGCAGCAGCAGAATATCAAACGGTATCTCAGCAGGTTCCTGGAATCAGCAACCAATTGGTGGTTTCGTTCATCAGCTCTGTACCAACTGTGTGGGCACCGCTGTGCCAATGCACAACCACCCCTGCAGCAGCAGGTTCCTAAAGCAGCTAGCTGGCAACCCCACAACAGAAGCTAGAAAATATACTGCAACAAACAGATATTGAATTTGGCGACCATCAGTCCACCTCCTTCAGCCAGTGGCAGCATCAGAGGTCTGAGTGGCAGCAGCATTCATACGCGTGCCAGTACCGGAGCACAACTATTGCATTTATTGACTTCGGCTTCACAATGTATGTCACCAGCACCAGTGAAAGGGCCCCTCTGGCAGCAGGGGCAGCAGCAGTAGCACAACCCCAATGGCAGCAGCAACATCACAGATAGGCTAAGTTGCAGCATAAATCAAGCGACAGCATTATTTCATTCATGGCTGCACCCCTATACACCAATAAGACAGCTGTAAGCTCTCTGAACTGATGTGACAGCCAAATGGCTTGATGAGCAGCCAACATGACTGAGTTGTCACTTACATCTTCTGAAAGTACAGCCACAGAAGCGCCACTGTTTGGAAGCTCTTTCCAAGGCCCATACTGTGTGCCAGAATACAACCACCAGCCAAAGCTTGATCGTCACTTTCATCATTTATAACACCGTTACTCCTTCCATTTGCAACACCCTCGTCATCTCCATCATCAGATATAACAAAGTCACTGTCACTATCGCTGTCACTTTGGTTGTTATCTCTGTTATTTGGGTTGTTACTTTGGTCTGCGGGGTTGTTGGCGGCGTTGGCGCCTGCTCGTGCTGCTGCCACTGCTGCTGCACAGTGCTGCAGCACCAGGCAATCCCACATGAACTCTAAGCCGTTCAACTGGTGGGGTTTAAGCTCCTTGGGCCCCGACTGTGTCCAACATTTGGGTAAGTGAGGGTTCTGCAACAGCATAGCAACCAAATGTTATGGTCAGGTGTGCTTCACAGCAAACAAACCACAGTACCAATAGTGGCTGTCATAAGCAGTCACGGTCGCAGAACTATTGTAGCCCCGTAAAATTGTGGGTTTGAGCTCCTGGGCCCCCGCCTGTGTCCAGCAGTTTGGCAACGCGGGGTTCTGCAGTAACGCCACGGCACAGAATGACATACACTAATGCTCATCAGTTGTGCTTGCTGAGAACTCTTGGTTGGGTCGCTGCGCAGGGCTGCAGCACTAGGCAGTCCCACAAGAACTTTCAGCCTGAACCGGTAGGGCTTTGGTTCCTGGGGCCCTGCCTGTGTCCAGCATTTGGGCGCTTTGCTGTGGTGCCCTACTACAAGCAGACAGCACAGCCATTGCCAAGACACTGCACAAGGACAAACCTGGATCCTTCCATCTCCTTCAACAGTAATCTCCACACCATATATTGTTCGAAACAACAAACAGATGGTTACAAAACTTGCAAAATGCGTACAAACCTCAAAAGATAACATACCAGTGGTCCTGCTGGCGCATCGTTGAACAGCAGTCTGAGACCTTCAGGGACTACCAGTGGCCCATCTGCCTCTGGCACTGCTGCTGCTGCTGCTGCCGCCTGATCCTGCTGCATCAGCAACTTCTGGACTCGCTGCTGTCGCTTGAGCTCGGCGGCTGACGGGGCCACTGATGGCCTGCAGAAGGAACAGCAGCAGTGGCAGCAGCAAACGCAGAGTAGGTCGTTATCCATCATGATTGCACTATTGCATTATATGGGCGGTGCATCAGCGGGGACAACAGCAGCAGCAGTAGCAGCGGGAACGGTGGAAACAGGTTTGAGAACAGAGCCAAGTGAAGCTGTACGACTTCCAAGGTGGCTTCAGCGTACTGCTGCTGCCGCTTAGCTGTGATGCTGCAAAGGTACCAGATGGCTGGCAGACAGCCTCGACCTGGCTGAGACAATGCCCTCCACATCCAGGCCGATGTGCACCTGGTTCATCAAAGGTTCATTGAAGGACAATCACCCGAGTTTGGCTGCAATGACAAAAGAGCTGAGTACGCAAATGCACCACCAGCAGCAGCAGCTGTTGGAATGGGAAGAGACTTTATAAGCACATCATCATGCCATACAGCAAACCTATTAGGATGTGTGCTGAAGTGCTGAAACAAGCATCAGACGACAGACACTACTTACCCTGGTGCAGCTGTTGCTGCCGCACCGCCATTGGCAGCAGCATCGGCAGCAGCAGCAGGTGTATCCTCGGTGTCTGTTTCTGTCCTCTGGCTGTCAGGACTGGCAGCAGCGTCAGGAGGAGCAGCAGCAGCTGCTGCTGAGTCCTCCTGATCTGTTTCCATTGGTGTAGCAGGGGCAGCAGCCGCAGCAGCATCCTTGTCAGAGCCGGTATCTGCTGCTGCTCCTGTAGGTGAAGCAGCCTCCTCTTCGGGCTCACTGACAGCATCAGGTTCTGGAGTTGTGCCGCTGCTGCTGCCGCTAACTTTACCCTTGCCTGCTGCCGGGGCTGCAGATGTCTTTCTGCGTCTTTTGGCCCGAGGCTTGGTGGTTGCAGCCTCCCTGTCTGCTGCTGCTATCACAGCCGCTACTGCTGCTGCTGCCATTGCTGCTGCAGCCTCGTCAGCCTCTGCTGCCACCACGGCTGCCACTGCTGCTGCTGCAAGCTTTGCTGCTGCCTCTGCTGCAGCTGCTGCCTCAGCTGATTCATCATCAGCAGCAGCAGCAGGTTCATGATCTGTTGGGTGGTCCACGCTGCTTGATCTTGCGCCTTTGCTCCCTGCTGGTGCTGCTGGCTCAGCAGCAGCAGCAGCAGCAACATCACAAGGATCATCCTCAATGAGCATGCTCATGCTGTCAGATGCAGGCTCATCTGCGTTGCTCTCGGATTCTTCGCTGCTGCTGCTGCTGCTGCTGCCAGCAGCAGCCTGATCAATAGCCTCAACACCACCACCACCACCACCAGCAGCAACAGCAGGAGATTGTTGATCAACTGCTGCCTCCTGCTCCTGCTGCTGCTCAACTTCATCCATGCTGCTGCTCGCTGCTGCTGCTGCCGCCGAGTCAGCTTGATCTGCAGCGTCGCTGGCATCTGCTGCTGCTGCTAGTACGGGCTTCTCAGTCAGCTGTACCACTGATAGAACGTATGCAGCAGTCTCAAGACCAAACACGGACTCTTCGAGGGCCTGCGATGACAGCAGCAGCAGGAGCAGAGATGCAACACAGACAGACAACTCAACATCAAAGAAACTCAGCAACCTCAAAGCAACTCAGCAAACCGGCGCTGCTGCTGCTGCTGTTACTCGCTGCTGTTCCAACATACCGCATCAAACGAGCACAAAACTCAAACAACCATCCTGCAGCTTTGTGGCTATCTAGCTCCTCAGCGTAAGGTCTGAATTACTTCACACATGCTACAATGCAGCAGGCTAAACATTCTGCATGTTATTTTGCAGATCAGAACCACAGCCGCAAATACCGTAATGATATTGCTTACCCCAGCTCGAGTCTCCCGCTGTCTCTTGTACTCCTGCAGGTTGTCAGCCGCTGCTAGCGCCATCCTATCAACTGCTTTGTCCAGCTGCTGTTGTGCTGCTTGAACCTCGGACTGCCAATGTCCAAGGTGGGAGCGTTCCCTGCAGCAATGCACAACAGCCAGGTACAGACTGTAGCTGTGGCGCTGGAAGCTAGGTGATTGCTTTATTTCAGACACACTAGCTGTTATTGTGCATGAGGTGCCTCATGCAGCCTCATATCGTCAATGCGCCAGGTAAGATCGTTCCCTGCAGTAACAAGTACAGTGCAATACACAATTGAGCTGAACATCATTGGTGCTGGAAGCTTGATCAACTGCTTGATCCAGCTGCTGTTTGTAATGCTTCAAGTTTTGACCGTCAATGCGCAAGGAGGAGTGTTTTCTGCGAACACAAACACAGCACCTACTTGTAACATGTAAGACTTGCACAGAATACAGTTAAATCTTATGATCCGTGATTGTGTGGCATTGCAGGGTGCAGCACTGACCTATGAGCCGTCTTGGCTCAGCAGGTAAAGGGGCTACAATGATATTATCCATCAATTTGCTATGGAACGCATGGCCCAAAAAAAGGGCGATGGTATGCTCCCAATGCTGTATGCTCAGCAGTCAGGAACAATGGCCTGATTGATAGGAGCAAACTTGACCAGAAGGTCAAGCCTTGACCAACTGCTGCTGATGCCGATGATCATGATGATCCCGCGCTTACTGTTCCCATATAGCGTCAGCGCCAGACTGGAGCTTCGGTAGCATTCGCCGCCGCCAAACCCCCCGCAGTCTCTCCACATCTTCCAGAACAACCGCCTTCGCCTGCTCCATCGCCTCCCGCATGACCACCGACGCGAACACTGGCTCCGCGGTCGGGCCGCGCCGATCACCGTCGGAAGTGGAACCGTCGAGACCCGCTGCGCGCGCTGTCCGTATGCCTGAGAGGTCTTGCAGCATGCTTGCGAAGGGATTATCACCGGCGAGATGTGACTGTTCGTCTTCACTTTCACCGTCGCTGCTGAGTTCGAGCCCACGCTCATCGACCGATGGCGAGTCACGACTACGTGCTGCGCGTCCGGGCCTGCAAGCATCAGCGGGCAAGGTCAGTACACACAGCAGAAAGGCCGTGGACAGAAAAGAACGATACAGACAGGCCCCTTGCGATGTCATGATTTCCTGGCCTTTGATGTGACCGTTTCCATCTTGTAAGACTCGCATTGAGAACTTGTGCAGCCCCTGTGGATGCACCATGGGTAAAACGGGGCCTATTCCAGATCACCAGCCTGCACTTGAGAAATCGATGGGGTGCAAGAAGCTTGAGTCATATGCAGCTGCAAAACCTTGACACCATCCAAGCACCTACCTTTCACCATCTGCAGACTGACCCGATCTGAGGCCGCTGCCAGCCTCTTGCTGCTGCTTCTGCTCCTCATTGTCATCCTCCTCCAGCTGCTGCTGCGGCTGCTGGGGTTCCTCCATCTCAACCTGAGTACCAAACATCTCATTCAGATCAATCGACTCATCTTCACTGTGACACCCTAGCTGCTGATCCTGCTCCAAACCCCCTGCTGCTGCTGCTGCTGCTGCCAGATCCCACTGCTGCTGATCCAGCTGATCTTCGCTGATGTCCTGCCAGCCTAGCTTCAACCGTCTGTGATCCAATCTGCTAAGAATCCAAAACTGCTGCTCCTGGAAGTGCTCAGTAAGTCTCTCAGCTGTCACAAGTTCATGGGGCCTGCGGCAAAACAGCAAGTGCATTGTCAGCTTGCCAGTCAGGGTTACAACCTCAACAGCACAAAGACCTCAAGGGCTGTGACAACAGTCAGCAAGTCTATCAGTTGTGACAAGAAGTTCGGTTCGCCTCTGTGCAGGCAAACGTGACTATGAGTATCAGGTTCCCTACGCATAAGCGAGGAGTCCAGCTCGTACATGTAGCTGCTGTTACTGCTGCTAAGATTGAATCACTGACCTCACCATTGTCCCAAGCACACGTGGCATGTGGGCACAACCAACAGTGTCCAGCTAATCAACTATCAGACCACTAACAATCCTGGGCGTCAGTGCTGCTGCTGCTGGTGTGTCTAAATGCTAGTGCTGACCCTATAGTGTTCTACTGAGACACAACGGATGCCAGTGATGAAGCCCAGCCACTTCATTTGTAACATTTGTCTCAACTTACATATCTGTATTTGCTGCCAAGCAACCATCTTCTGTTGCTGCAAGAGATATAGGATCATTCATGTATACGGCTACAGTATCTCTCCCATCATTATCACCTGCAGCAATGCGCAGCAGCAGCAGCAGCAGCAGCAGCAGCAACAGGAGGTGATGCGCAACGGAGTAAGCATGCAGCTGGCATGCGACGGTGCACACATTTCGAACATTTCCAGCTTACAGAACTAACTGCTGTTGTTGCCCTATTGACTTTGCTGGACTAAGAACAGCCGACTGAGTCAACAGCTTCGTGCAAGCATACATAAGCAAGGACAACGCACGAATACTTAGCACAGAACAGAAGTACAAGTACAGAGAAGCTTTGCAAATGTGATGCTGATGTTGCAATCTTTCTGATAGATTCTGCAAAAATGGGCCAGGAATGTTCCTTAGCCAAGCCATGGCATTGGCCAACCAGTGGCCTCTGGATCATTGCCATATTAGTTCACGACCACTATATGACAATGTAGGTGTCCGTGCTTATGCCCACCTGGCATTGAAACCCTTAGTATACATGTGTGTGTTTCTTCTGGGTGAGCTACATCAGTGAATACTGCTGCCTCTGCATCATCTGTGGTGACAGGACACTCTGCATCTGCAACTGCTGCAAGTGGATTGTTGTCCTGCACTTGCTGCTCCTGCTGCCGCACACT
>NSMO01000323.1:0-15289 GCA_002588565.1 Coelastrella sp. UTEX B 3026
TTGGCCCCTGAAGCACCCAACAGCGGTTGCTATGCATTTCTGAGCACGCAGCACCGGGCTATTTCAAACGTCTCGACAGCAGACGGTGTTGATTGCCTATAGCACGTCATGTCGCGCATCTGTGCCACGGTCCAGCAAGAAAGCTACGGTAGACCTCCCTATTGGTAGCGCCGCTGTGAAATTTGAACAGCTTGATTTGTCAAACTGTCAGAAGTACACCTGTACGGCAGGTCGAAAGTTGGCCGATCAGTAGCACCTTCTGCAACTTGAATCTTACACGCACATGCCTTTGCTGCCTGGTTATGGGCTATCCGGCATGGTGCCCCAAGGTGATCGTCACTGGTGCCTCCAAGGTAACCACTGCCACACCTAAGCTCAGCTCCAGCACGCCAGTATGATTGCCATGCACACATTGTACACACGTGTGGTGCTGTTTATCCCTCGCGCGCCAACTTGGTGATAGCAGCTGTTGCAGATCCTGCTATACGATGTCCGAGCCTTCAACTGTGAGCTCCCCAGCAAAAAGCATTGCACAACCGGGTTGCTTGCTCGTGCTATAACAGCCACAGACGCAGATGCTGCAGACCTTGCATCCATCAGGCTCGGGGTCCCCCAACTGCAGTCACCAGTAGCAGCAGTGAATGTGCTAGCAACTTTCCCATGTGCGTCTAGCCAGCAAACTCACGATTAGTCGCTACCACTTACTGGCCTTGGTTGCAGGCGGCCTCGCAAGCAGCACCTGCTCCAGCAGGACCAGGTCCAACGCCTGGCGAGCCCACCAGCTTACAGCAGAAGGTGCTGAATGTTGGCACCAGCACACTGCAGAATTTCAAGCCACTCAGCAAGATCTGCCAGCATGTTTGTGCATTCCACTGCTACGCACATGACACAACACGCCAGGTATGCAGCAGGCTGTGAGGAGAAGGCAACTGTGCTTGATGCTCCATACTTGCTGACATTGCTACATTCTGATTGATGCATTGTGGACCTCTGGCTGCTGATTGGCGGAGCAAGCAACCATCAGATGCAGGAAGCTAACCATCGGTATTTGGAGGCCCTGCAGTCTTACTGCGGCCGTAGGACCGCAACTGCACTGCTCAAGCATCCAAATGGACCAAACATTCATTGCGCAGGTCCGCGCACACCACTTCTGCAGCCACCGCAATGAGGAGATGCGTCAGTGCATCATATATGACAGTGATGCCCCTGACGCTCGGCTGATTGGGGTTGAGTACATCATCAGCAGACGGCTGTATGAGGAGCTACCAGCTGACGAGAAGAAGTACTGGCACAGTCATGTCTATGAGGTGATCCACTGAGCTGAGTAAGCTTGGGTTAGCAGCTCTCACAGCAGCAGGTTGCAGTTCAGACAGCAGCGCTCGTAGTCCGCATGCTCACATGTCTGCTGGGTGGACTTGGAGCTAGGGTCTCAAGAACATGCTGCTGCAGCACTTGAGCTTTGGTATTCCACCTCCAATGGGTTTTGCTACGTGGCAAGATACTGTGAAGACATGCAGCAGGTGCTGCGAAACTGTGGCACAGCACACCCTATGCCTAATGCAATCAAGGGGATGCAAAGCCAACTTCTTGCACATAATCCACTCACTGTGTTGGCTGCACCGCTGCTGTTCCCTGCCACATATGTACACATCACGCTGTGATACCAGCATGGTGCCAAACATGACAACAGCCAGTGATTGTTGATGCTAAGCAACAATCATGGGCTGCCAAACACCCGACGCTGTGTTGCTACACTGCACGTGCAGGTGACTAGCGGGCAGTTCACGGCTTTAGGAGTTCCATTGGCTGCTCAGAACATTGATGCTCATAAGTTGATAGACTCTTATGGCAAGACCTGGCACTTCTGGCAGGTGGACATGGGGCATGCTCTGCCATACGGTATGCTACAGAAAGACAGCAGCAGTATGCATGCAGTACAGAAGAGGCTATTTTGTTTCTGGATTCAGTCCCTGCTCATGCCAGATTGCACCGTATGCACCTGCAAGCCAAGTCTGTTGTCAGTCGGTGACTACTCATCATAGTAGGTTCACAGTGCTTCCTGCTCACATATCCACTAGTCACGTTGCATGTCTCATGCCATATGATGCAGGGCCGCCACAACTCATGATGTCATTCACCAGTGATGGCCAGCTGGATCCCGCATTGATTGAAGAGCGTGATAAGATGTATAGCATCGACACAGCCAAGGTGAATGTCTCCCTCAGCTAAGGCTGGTTCACACACGTTTACGCACCAATGCTTGACATCGCAGCAACAGCAGGCAGCCAGGGGCGGCTGGTCAAGCAGCTGCCACGCTGGGGCCAAGGCTCTCAGCCTTTGTTGTTCTCTTGCTCTGCAGAGGCTGCCCACCCGTGGTTGTTTGGTATGGCTGCTTGTGCTTCAAGCAGTGCCGATTGCAGTAATGATTTCCAGGTGCTATACACGCTGTGTAGGGTGTGTTGAGGCAATTGTGTCTGGGCTTGAACTTGCAATATGAGTGTCCCTGCAGATCCGTGAGTCTCGAGCAGAGATGGCAGCAAACAAGCCCACACCGCACCCCGAAGCAGATCATCCATGGCATACTGGCAAGGCCTGGACTGCAGTAATGCAGCTGCAGGATGCAAAGATAGCTGGGAGTAAGCAGGCAGCGGCAGCAGAAGCACAGCAGCATGGAGTTCCTGCAGAGGAGCATCTCAAAGCCTTCTAAGGGGAAGCACAGTGCTCTGGATGTCACATGCCCTGCATGTCTGCAACATGAAGAGCCATTGTCTTATTTAAAGCTTGAATGTCCTGGTTTGCAGCGTATGCGTTCTGAGATGTATATGGGCTGTGCCGCTTTGCAATCAGAATTTAATTGCGTGCCTGGCTCTTGCTGGTGCTCGAAGGCGTGTGTACCACTTGGGGGCAACTACTCTGGGGTAAGCACGTTTTACACTGTGCACTGGCGCACATCACACCTATCCAAAGAGCGCCTCGAACCTACGTGATAGGTGTAAGCATGGCGGTGGAAGCGCAGCTGTTGTTGATCTGTCTGTATGCGCTTCCAAAATGGGGTGCGGGGCCGATGGCATTACTGTCATGGTGATTTGGTAGCGCATATATATCGCACGGATGCGGGTATGTGTGGCCTTGGACGGGAGTTCAGCAGGTGCTAATGTGCCTTGTGTAACAGATCAGCATGGCAATATGTGTACTTGAGCAGCATCCAACCGTTGGTTGTGACAACCACATTGCCCTGTTGCATGCCACGCAAGCCATGGTGTCTAGTCACTTTGAGACTGGCTACTACTGGTCCTTGATGTGCCTTCATGCTGCGCTGGTCGTTGAACCATGCCACGCTGAGCGTTGGTTGCAAACATTGGATTTTCACCTCCCACAACTGGCGTGCCTACAGGCTGTTTGCACTGGAGGAGGTTTGTGGCTAAAAACTGTATGGTGGTGTGATGACTCAAATAGAAATGTGAAAGCGACCGAGCCATGCAACAGGTCAGATGCGCTGGCAAGCGTGCATGTCCGGACATGCATATGCGTGGGCCCACAGGGGTCCCCCTGTGCTCGAATTGTGTTGCGTACTGTGGTGGACATTATGATAAGCCTGTAACTCTCATCAAAGGTGGCGCTGTCACTGAAATATGCGGGCTCTGGTAGGGCAGCTGGTGCGCTGTCGTGCTGATGCCGGGACGGTGCAGTACAAGCCAGTACAATACCCAAACTGAAGGTTTCAGGAGTCTTGGCCCTTGTAGCCAGTTATCAGAAGCATTGTCCCAGGTGTCGTGTCACAGAGCTTTTATGCAGCGTTTATGCTTTTATGCAGCGTTGTGGACTCAAGTCATTGACGACTGGCAATGCCTGGCATGTTGGACCCGGAACGGCCGGCGCACGCTATGTTACGGCTGTTGCTGACTCATTTCACCGCTTGCACACTTCTAGTGTGTTGTAATCGTCAGTGTCGACCGTACGGGATCAGCACTCAGCATAGAGCGTGGCCATCTGCTGCTGGTTCGACCTGAAGAATACAGTGCTGCAAGTGCTACACAAGGATATATTGTCTGCTTGGGTTTGATGTATTGGTCGTAGGAAGGCGCGCGCTGCCACACTTTCAAATAGTTGCTCCCCATCAGCACAGCAGCAGGCGCCCGCTTGCAGGCGTCAGGCCATGTCGGCGAATGCCGAGGCATTGGACGCAGAGGTTATAGCAGATCAACTGGCACTCCAGCAGTTCAGCCAGCAGCCAGTTGAAGACCGGACGCTGACTGCTGCGCTCAGAGGGGTGTTAGCAGAAACAGCCTGCTCAGGTGTCATTCGCTATGACTGGCCTCTTCTTCGGGATTTGGTTACGCACCAACTAGAAGCACAGCTCAGGGAATACGAAGCAGCTGAGCACGTAGATGTAGGACCAGCAAGGTCCTTGGAAACCGGTGATGTAGATGTTGCAGCAACCATCAAGCGCTTCACAGCGATGCTGGATCAGTTTCAAGGGCCTCCATGGACGTTGCAGCGGCTATGCGAGCTGCTACTGGAGCCTAGAAAGCAGTATCAGCGGTTGCACAAGCTGGTGCTGGCGCTGGAGAAGCTGCTGCTTGTTACTGGGGAGGTGGAGGTGACACAGTCACCCCCACCACCACCACGCCTTAGTCAGCTGAGCAGAGTGAATGACCCCCCTCCAGCAGCCGCCACAGCAAACGCCGCGGGTTTAGCGGGCCAGAAGCGCTCTCGTCCTGAGGACGCGGAAGCCTCAGGCCTAGTAACCGCAGCCCTAACCATAACAGGCAAGCCAGGTCAGCAGCAGGCAGCAACAGCAGCTGGCGACTCAGCTGCGGCAGGTGATCCCACCACCACAGCACCAGAATCAGCAGCAGAGAACGATAACAAGGAGAATAATAATAGCAGTCAGCCACCAGCAGCAGATGCTGAGGCGCCATCTGATGGGCCCAACGCTGCGCCCAGGCCAGTGCTGCAGGAAGCGCAGCAGCAGATATTGCAGCTCCAGCAGCAGAAGGGGGCGCTGCTGCAGCCATGGATGCAGACCCACCGCCTGCTGCAGCAGATGGACAATCATCAGCAGCAGCATCAACTGCAGCAAATGCACTGCCAGCAGAGCATGCAGCAGCAGATCCAGCAGCGCAGGGAGCATAGCGGGTCATGCCTTGTTGCTGTGTAGGCTGTTCACCGTACTTGTATCTGTTTGATACCGGATGGTTGGGCTGGCAGCCTAGGTGTCTGGATACCTGATTTACCTGGTGCTTAGGCGGGAGAATAGCATCGCCAGCCGCTAACTACGTTGTGCTATGGACGCCTGCTTGTGTCTGGCATGGATCATTGCTGAGTGAATGAATCCTTGAAGCTGTGACAGCTGGCAGTGCTGCTTTGGTGGTATCTCAATGAAGGCCTGGGACCTTTGGATGCCGCGTTATCAGCAGGTTTGTTATGAGTCTTGTGCAACTGCCAGGTAGTGTTATGGTGGGCGCTCAGCATTCGTTGGTGATGGTTACCGGTCGCATACTAGTGGCACTGCATGTTTGAAATTGCCACCGCCAAACCGCCTGGCTACTGGCTGTGGTTGTGTAAAAGTGACTGAGCCATGCAACAAGTTGTGTTTGAAGCTGTTTTGTTGGGCTGACAGGGACACAAACTGCATAAATTCTTTTCTCTTTGCTGGCCAGTTGCTAGCAGTCTCTTTAAGACTAGACATGTCAATCCAAGGGCCATTGGCCAGAGTGAGGTTCAAAAGTCTATGCCTATGCTGGTCAGGGCCTACTAGCAGAAGTCCCCACGTTTGTCGAAGCCGCACATCGCAATCCTTCTGCTGGAAATGTACGAATTCCGAAACCATGCGTTCTGCACAACTGGTAGCCTGGAGAGAGGGTGAGACAAGTCTACAGCCGTAACGTGTTATGCATCTGGGGCCTGCCAGTCATCGAAACCCACACTGGCAGCAGCAGCAGCGTCTCGAGGACCTTTCTGAAGCCAAGAGAGCCTCCCAGCCCAAGCCCTCTTACAATGGCAAACGCTTTCAATCTTCAACGTAACGCCTGAATCTGACATCACAAGCTTGCTCTCGCTGGTGATCGGACCGGCGCACAGGTGGTAGAAACTGTAAAGTCAGAAGTGGCTGGCATTCACCAAACCACCGATACGAGTATGAATTGCAAAACAGTGGCTGTGGGCGTAACAGCACACTAAACTGCACAAACAGCACATTGGCCATACGTATGCGTTTAAGAGACCACCAACAAGCACGCTAACAAACAAGAAACACATCGCTGGCTGATCAGCTCCTACACCTGTGAATCAGAGTCTCTACTAGGCGCATGATACAGCGTCTGCCCAAGGGACCCCCTAGGCAAGCTACTCCTGGTGAAGCTCCTACTATAACTCCCAGACACCATTGTCATGGTGCTCTTGAAGCTGCCCCTAACTATGATTGGTTCACTGGGTGTTGGGATGGCTGCAGCTGCAGTCCCTGGTATAGCTGCAGGAACAGCTGCGGCTGCTGGCAGTAGAGGTGCTTGCTCCTCTGCTGTCAAGCTGAGCGCCCTTGGTGATGCTAGAGCTTCTGCTACTGCTTCTGCCAACTCCTCCTTTGATCCCTGTTCATCTCCTCGGCCATACACGAGTGTTCCGGCAACCAATACAACAAACCTGCAAATCAGGCACAAGACTAATTCTTAATCGTAGATAATAGTTTCCTTGTAAGCAGCACAGTCAACGGGCCTGCCAATGACTTACCACGCACTTCAAAAATATGAGTTTGGTCAACACCAGCCACAAACACTGATGCAGTTCCAAGTTCGTGTGAAGTACAAACAAGGCTTGCACACTAGGCACCTGAAGGCCGCCCGAAAGGCCAATGCCTTGAAGCACAAGTACATACTATGCAACTATACGCACCAAGGTACCGAGGACCTCAACTCACCCGGCTGCTTGTAGATAGCTGTACTCTGTCCAGCTCTCTCCGAGCTGCCCCATGCCCAGAGGGGTGTAGAACAGCAGTAGACCCAACAGCCACACAAACAGTGTACGCATGGTCTCAAGTACTGTCCTGAACACAGCTCCCAGGTGATCTGTCACCATCATGCCGCTCATATTGTAGGCTAACAGCGCAAACATGTCAACCCCAAGGACAATCTGCGATAGAGACAGCAACAGCACTGAGCAGGTCAACGCACTGCAAGCTTAGGTTCCAGATCTCGCCGACAACATGTCTGGTTTGGTATGGCAAACTTGGAGTGTTGCTATACACAAGCATGTGTGTCAATACTGTTGACATAGACTGCACCAGACCCGTTGAGAAGGATGGTCACATGCTGTGTCCCAAAATTCATATTGTGGTGTGTGCCCTTGAACACGCCACATTGCACACTCTTCACCTTGACTGGCAGTGACACACTAGAGTGGGGCACACAGTCTGCCTGGCGTTTCACATGTCTGTAGAACAAGTAACTCAGCCGATACAACATATCATATGCTATGCCAGAACGTTTGTAGTTCCACAGCCCATGCAGACCATCAGCAGACATGCAGAAGTGTGTGAAGCGCATGAAACAGCTGGGGATTGACGGCGAGTTCACGAATAATTACAGCTTGTCATTCACTTGGCTCTTGCCTGCCATGATCACTAGAGAGGAGTCGTCTACAAAGGCAGCGCCACCTAGGGCACGACGTGACAAGCACCTCAATGTAGTCCCTCAGATGCCCTAGGTCATCGAGCGTCTGAAGACCATGCAGCAGGAATGCATGCCCGCTTATGCAGCATTTTACAAGCAAGCCTTATGCATGAGACTTGTGGCCATCACTACAGCAGGACCAAGAACATTCGTTTGCCTATGCCTCACCTGCAGGCCCCTACTGCTCTTGATCATGTGCAGCGTATCCAGAGTGTTCTCATGCAGCCCTAACCCCTCAGGCCCCGGCAGGTAGTAAGCAATGGGCAGCAGCAGCCCCAGCATCATCAAACTGCCAAACACCCCTTCAAAGCCAACGATTTTCAGTGGCTCCATGGCCAGGTCAGCCATAAAGAAGTCTTCAAAGGTAAGCTGGGCTGCTTGGACAGCCTGCAGGACACGCAGAACCGCAGTCCGTCAGCAGTTTCAAGGGTTTAAGGGACCAACAAAGTGACTAACTGCAGGGCCTTGAAGCCTTGGACATGGCTGCTTGTCAAAGTTTTGGTTGGAGGGTTGTAAGTAGTATACTGCAGAACGCACGTGCTGCAGCACTCAATGCTTGCAGTGGCTGATTGAGAGCGCACAACCGCCAGCGCAGGCAGCCAATTCACAATCGTCCCAACCGCCGTGGTGCTGTTCCAACAGCCACTTAGCTACTCAGGGACAACATGTGTTCTGTGAGCTGTTTGGGCTCAAGGCCTATGTGTGACTCAAGCGCAAAGTTATCACACCTGTGACAGCACTATAAGCCCCATGCCCAGCAGCATCTGCTCAGTTGACACATCATGAGTGGAGCTGCCCTCGCCACCCAACACACTGGAAAGACCGACCATGCAGATACCAGCCTGTAGAAAGACCGGCAGCAACACTAGCGTGAGATCAACCAATTGTTAGCCTTGCAGCCTGGGTCAAGTTGGGGCTTGGATTCACCACATAGGGGAAGGGCTTAAAAGCACTTACAAGCTAGGTCTGCTGTCATGCATTCATCAACAGCTGTCGGCCCACTGCGTAGGGCTTTCTGAGCAACTATCGGCTGCTCCATGTGCAGCCCGGCAAACTCAGCCCTGCTCAAGTACTAGCCAACCCTGCCATTTGCCTGTGGGTGTCCGCTGCCGCAGTAGCTGCCATTCAAGCGCTGCACAAGCCCGTACATTGGCCGTGTGGCACTTACGACACAGCAAAGGATCCCCATATAGTGGTATTTGTTGAGATGTCTCCTAAGAAATAGCACGGCGAACAGTGCTGCAAACAGCATCTCTGCTCCTCGCATCATCTGGTACACACTGGCGGTGACGCTCAGTAGACCAATGTTCATCAGCACGGTAGCTACTAGGTCGAAGAATGACGGGATGGCTAACAGCAGGGTCTCCTTGAGACTGCCTTTGACAATGCCATTCTGCAGGAGGAAGCACGGCACCTTGGTGAACTCTTCAACGTCAGATGGCAGTTGTCACGTGTGCAGCATTGCAAGAGAAAGGACTGCATGAAATGGCCTGCTGCTGTGTTGGCTATGGTGGCATGAAGCTCACCAGTAGCTCCGTCCTATGAGGAGCTATCGTGTTGTGAAGTGACCATGCTGAAACCTGGACCTGTGCCATGATGGTTGTGGTAACCCCTCACCTGGGTCAGTAGCGGCTGTTCCAACTCTTTGCCGTCTTCCTGCTGCTTCTCTTTCCACTCTTTCCAGTACGCCACGGGCAAACAGAAGCTCATACCTGCAGCAAGATGGTCAGTGAAGCAGTTGCGACTGCAAAGTGCATGATATGCTGGCACTATGCTTCTTTGTTGCTGAACCAGTCTCATTCACAATTCGAGGACTAGCTGTTGCAGGCAACCACGCTAACAGCAGAACAAGCCAAACAGCCGCACCTATAAACATAGTGGTAGTCATTGCCCAAGGCTTTTGGAACAGTTTCTCTTGCCCATCGAGACCGATGCCCTTCAGCTCATAGACTGCAGCAGATAACAAGAGCACAAGGTTTGTGTCGCTATCACACAAGCCACAGCCATGCTGCTATCACTTCACAAGTTCCCAAGGAAGCAAAACATAAGTTTTGGTTGCAGCGTCCGCATTCAGCCAAATGTACCAGCCGAGATGCTTATTTATGTTGCCAGGGCGGTACTCACCCACTTTGGCGAACAGAGAGGTGATCGTGCCAAACAGGATCAGCCCGCTTACGCTAAGCGTTTTGCCCAAATGCATTGTGTCGCTCCCAATGAGGATCACTCAGTATGAGGGCAGTAAAATCGCTCGCGGTGACAGTGAGCACGTGACACACCCACAGCAACTGCAGCACAACACAAGACGGGCTATACGAGCGTGACAGACCTAGTTACAGCATACGGGCTACGTCTACATACGAGCAGCCTTACAGCTGCTTTGCAGCGTGCAGTGAAACCCTACAGGTACAGGGGTTCCTCCCGCATTTGAATGCGCTGTTTCTTAACTTTGTTCGACGCTCATTTACACGCGCTGTTTCTTGAACCTGTTCAAGCGCGTTCACTAGTCTGCGTCAATCACTACCAACCTGTCCAGCAAACCATTCAGGCACCATCAGATATGGCTGACGAAGGAACGCCTACACCCGAGTATCAGCTGGACAGAAGAGGCAAAATTGAGGATTATGATGAGTCGGACTGGTTCGTACCTACAGAGCTACCTTTCAAAGTGAAGCAGAATGTGTCAGCAACAATGGTAGCCAGCAGGCCACACCCCTGGAAGCGCTTGCGGCAGCTTATAGCAGCTGAGAACTACTCAGAACTGCCAGCAAATGTGCCAACGTACGTGAGCTTGGAAGCTCCTCCCTCCATGTATCCTCCCAAGTGCTACTGTGACATCACTGGCTTTGAGTCCCCTAACTATGTAGACCCCAAGACTCAGCTGCGGTATGCCAACTCCGAAGCATTCCGAGCAGCACGCTCCCTTACTCCAGATGAAGTGCAGGCCAGGCTGGCCATCAGGAATGCAGCTAACGTCCTCAAGTAACGCAGTCAACAGCAGTAACCGCCAAGAGAACCACCCTTCACCACCAGCAGCAGCAGGTGTCTGTCTGTTCATCAACATGGCTGAACGCTCACCAGCATATAGCGCTCAAGTGCTGTGCACCGTGAGAGACCCGGATCGGCACCCACCTGTTGTGGCGCTGCTACTGCAGCAATGTCACTTGACCGGTGCTGCGGCTGTGTTCAGCAGGAGAACCAACATCGCACAGCTGGTCGGCACACCTGAATGGCCAGTCCAACCATGGGCCGCACTGATACATGTGATCTACTGGCTTGCAACTCAGCACACATAGCGCAGCAGCTGGCATAAGCACAAAATGCTAGCACCTCGATGGTGCTAGACTCACCAACATGTTGACGTGTTGGGCAAACCAGTGGTTGCGCCAGTCAGATGCTTGCAGTGGCTGCTGGGCACACTGTACTGTCCGGTGTGCCTCAGGACACGAGATCAGCACAGCGGCATTTGCCACCTGTGACCTTGCATCCCCTTCTCACTGTAGCTGTTGGTTGGCATAAAGATCCCTGGTATTACTGGAAGCAGGTCAGGCTTGTGCTGCTGGCTTATGCTGTGACATAGACATCATGTTTGACTTTGTCTGGTTGACAAATGCACGTAGTACCTGAGCATGTGTCGCAGCTGAGCATTTGCTGCTGTAGATAGCCGGTGCAGTTGGTTGGCGCTTGGTTCAGTAGCTGAACAGCAAAGTATCGTACATGCCATGATGGTTCCACTCAGTCCCACTGTAGGCCAGCTAATCTAGTCTCCAGCTGGTAATCTTGAAGAATCGCTCAATGGTTGATGCAAGGGACTGTTGCTAGCTCGTTTGTTGCTAGCTTGTTTTCTGTAACTAACCCAAGGCTATGAGTGCTACTCATCTGCTAACTCATGCCTTGTGCCTGGTGTACTTGTGGCAAGGAGTGATCAAGTTTGAGATGTCACATTGCATAACTTCGCCCGTTGGGCGAGCCTGTCCAGGCTCATTGGGCTCTTTGATGTCACGGTTTGCAAACCATAAACAGGCAGCTGTCAGCTGTACATATACAACATTACGTGTAGCACAGTTCTGACCCTACCTCGGCGAGTCAGCCTCATGCCACCATGCTTGCAATGTTGCTGCCTCACGCATAACCAACAATCAGTGCTGATTATACGCTTCTTGGGTTGCATCCTGGTCTTCTGGATCCAAAATGCTGTGATTGTTCGACCGTTGGTTTGGATCATGGCTGCCCTGGAATAATTCAAGAGTTCCAATAGCAAGGCGCCAGAGCCTAGCAGCATGAACGAACATCAGCCAGTGCTCCAGTAGTTCAGCTCCTTGTGAAGTTTAGCTCATGCAATATAAAATGCCAGGCTTAGCTGCTTGTTAGTCAGTGACTAACAGAGGGCCGGTAAGTTAGTCTGCCGCTGGCAGTCCAGTGGAATCATAGGGAGTGGGGACCCTGCATACAGGCAAGCCAGCTTTGTTCACCAGCATGAATACTTCTGCCTTTGATCCATGCTTGTTCTACATGTTCACAAAGTATTATGAAGTTTTTACTTCTGTTATGTTAGGGAGTGATCATGACAGGCAAGATGTGTTGTGGGGAAAGGTAATCTGCACCAGATGCTTCATGCACCAGTGGCGGTGAAGAGCTACAGTTCGCAAAAGGCAGGTGTTGCCAAAACTGCAGCAGTTCTTGCTTCAACACATGCCGGGGATAATCTGTGACTATATAAGCCTTTGTGAAGAGCAGCCAGTTTTATCAGGCAGAATGCACACCGCAACTCCTCATCAGCTATTTGACAGTTACATTTCAGTCGCACATTATGAAGCTAGGAAAGGTGGCTAGGATGCAGGCATGCAGCATGGCATGCAAGGAGGTGCCACTACAACAGTGGTTCACATGGCATATTGCAGCCAGGCAACAGATGCAAACGCTGCGAACATCACTGCCAAGGTACATCCTTGCAAAGATGGACATAACAAATCACCACATGCCTCAGTGGCTGTCCCCACACCCAACTCGCTTATACTGGCAACTACCAAACTGAAGAGTTGTTGCCCAATGCATGGTGCACCTGCATCTGCCTCAGTATTCTCACAGGTATGCTGTGATGTGCTGCGGCAGACAATATAGAGAGCACTGGGGTGACAACAGTCACGGTCTGCACAACTGCCCGTCAATGGACTGTTACGACCACTGGTGATTGACCACTGTCAAATGCAGCAGGCATGTGTGCCCTTCAAGACGGTCTTGCAATGCCTAGCCTGAAACATGCTGGGTGAGGAAGGGGGCTATCAAATATGCTAGTTGATATTGCATCCAACTTCAAAAACACCCCCATTGCATCCAACTTCAAAAACACCCCCACCCCCCGCATGCATAAGCAAGTTGAGTGCAGTGCAAGTGCGGAGGGTCATGCCCGAGTCAAGATGCCATATTATGGAAGTGCATGTAAGGCGGGATGGATGCGTTACCTGCCAAAGCTTTGCAATACAAATACAGGCCCAAGTGCACAATACAACAGCCACAATGCTGAAACCCCAACATAAATCAATGACCTGTACACACAACCATCCTGCACTACAGATGCACCCCAGATATACCCGGGGCCCTCACTGGCGTTGACAGTTTGTTCATCTAGCGCCCACAACCTGGGTTGCGTGTTCTAGCAAACAGCCCAAACAGGCCGGTCCTATATCCAGGGTGAGTTATGGTCGCCTCATGCCCTTGGTCCTCTCGGAACCTTTCCCTGCTATTCAGTGCTGAAGCTGGCCTAGTCGTCCTGGACAAAGATCGCAAATTGCACACCATGAGCCAGATACCCAACCTGGCTGAAGGCAGTAGTAAAGCATTCAACAAAAGCGATTCCGGAAAGCGATTGATGAGTAGCTACACTATGCGGAGATGACAAGTCTAGCTGTGACCGACTGCAATCGCCACTACAGCACAGTGCAGTGGAACCCCGCTGACATAGACCTGTGTCCTGTAAAAGACCTAGTAACACCAACACACTTCAAAGCTGTCTTTTCCTATCACGCAGAGGTGCTCAAGCAGAGACACGCCGTTGTTACGGCAATACTGACAACCCATGCCAGTCAAATAAAGGGGTTTATGACCAAAATCCTCACAAAACAATGGCCCATCTGCAATGCTCGACACCATGCAGACAGGGCCAGTTGCATCAACAGCCACAGCTCATACGAATACCCGTGGACTTGAATATGATTTAGCAGACTCAGTGGCAAACAGAAACCTCGCAGTGTGCTTGACACCACATCTAGGCGAGACCCTTCCCCCCTTGTGTTGTGTCATATCTCAATATCAGACAAGCCGCATGACAAAATCTCTAGCGCCACGTGCGCTCGACACCTACACCAAATGGTGCTAGATAGTCAAGACTACAAAACCTTGCGGGAAAAGCAGGTACAGCACTTCCAGAGTTTGCTGATCATGATTTGTGCCCGTAAAACCCTGTGACACAGTTCTGCACATACAAGAGTGCTCTAGTTCAACAGCACCCAATGCTGCATTACCGCCCAAGGCGGTAACAGTATCTAGGTGTTAGCTTGCCCCTTCAATTAGGTTTGAGCACTACAATGGCTCAAAACAGTTGAGCAGCACACATGCAACTTTACATGTATGCCCTGAAGCTTCTCCTGTAACTACAGCAAACAAGTCATGCGAAAACAAGTTGTGCAAGAGAAAGTCATGCATATACCCTAGCGCCCACACGCGCTCGACACCACGTCTGATGGGGCCTTGCAGTTGCAAATCATGAGCACAGGCCAACCTGCACGTCGCTAACCCAAAGTCAGGACGCTAACAAGCTGGCACTAGCTCAAGTATGCATCTGACTCGGTTGTGCAATGCTGAAGTTGCTATGCACACAGACACAAAGAGATCATGGCCATGCTAGAATGCGGCCACATGATGCAGCAACAATGCTCATTACTTGATAAGACAGCCTGGCAGAGACTGACCCCATGCAAGCAGTGCTGATGATGGTTCACAATGCATCAGCAACTGCAATGCAGTGAGCTCAACAAACAACAAATGCTCAACCCGTGCGTTATGCACATGTGCTGCAAGTCCGTATATGCACACCAAGACGAAGGCAGCCAACAGGATACAATAGGTTACGATAGCAGGCACAAACTGTCACAGCTGCTGCTCTCGATCGCATCTGTACTCAACTTCAAAACAGCTAATCCTGAACCTTATGCCTGTTGGCGTTCCAAGTCATATCCTAAGCAGCACAGACCGGCAACGACTGTCTGCCATGCCGTGCCCAGAGAGCACACAAGCACAGACTGCAGTCGCCACCTTGCTGTGCTGCACTGCAGACGTCCGAGCCCTAACTGCACCCAACTACATTCAACTTCCCACAGATGGCATGACACTGCCGCTAATCTGCAAGCAGGTGCGCTGCTGTGCTCAGCAAGCGCCATCATTCCGTACAAACCTTGAGCTATTCAGGGCTTGCCAAACTTCTTCTCCAGAACCTCCATCGTTACACTCTTAGGTCGCTCAATAGGTAAGCCCAGAGCCCTGCTCCACACACCCTGAGCCAACACACCAATAGCACGGCTCACACCAAACAGCACTGTGTAGAAGTTCTCCTCCGTCATGCCGTAGTA
>NSMO01000324.1:0-16783 GCA_002588565.1 Coelastrella sp. UTEX B 3026
ATCTCTGAAAGTCAATCAAAGTGGCCACCCTGTTGAGAACGGGGTTGTTGGCGATGCTCTAGCGCCCGGCCGGGTTCATGATGTATATGTATACTATGTAGATGTTATTGGGGGTGAGTGAGGCGCTGCCTCTGATGTGTGCGTGGTGAGATGTGACAGCCAGTGTGCCATGCAGGGCTGCAGTGTGAAGATACAGGTCAAGTAAGCAGTATATGTTGACAGTCGTGTGCTGCTGGATTTGTGTGGGTGTGGCTTGTGTGGTGGTTTGTGTGATGCCATGTTTTGTTGTGTCGCTATCGAGGCACAACAGTGATGGTATGCTTTGGTCGTTGCCATGCTGATAGGCGAGATGTTGATGCTGTCCCAGCCCAGCGGCTGCAAGTCCTACGTGTAGAACAGCGGTGTGTGCACAGGTCTGCTCATGCAGATGGGGGGCACATATTGATGTGTTGTTCTGGTGTATGTTCTGGTGTACGTTTGCGGCTCTGAAGGTACAATGGTCATTCAGGAGCTGGTTGGGAAGATTTGTGGTGTGCTGGAGATTTCAGCTGGCTGAGCCCTAGCCAGCCAGCAGTGTATGTTCATGTGGTATGGAGTGAGGTGCCAAAGGCTTTGCGAAAGGATGTGAGTGGTCCTGGTCCTTGACAGAGCAAACGATCTAATTGATGTAACGTGCGTTTGTGTAATTGCGTTCAGGGCTGGCCTTGGAGTCAGCGGGCCACCACTCTCAGCAACTCTAGGTTGCTGCAAAGGTTATGAAAGGCATGCAAGAAGATGGTCTCCGGCAAATGGTTTGTAAAGGATTGGCCAAGTGGCTGCATACTTCATCTGGAGGCATGACTGCAGACACAGGAACCGGTTCCAGTTTGGTACCAGGTTAAGATATGGTCATGACTGCCAGTGGATACGTACAGACGCTGTCAGCGGGACAGGTATGGCAACGCCCAGTGCCATCTGCAACAATCAAGCTCTTGATCGCTTAAAAAAGGATTGTGCACTCTTACGGGTCAAGAGACGTGAAGCGCATTCCATGTCACCAGCAGTACTGTAGTGAGTGTACTGTAGCAATTTTGAACGACTGCAATACGCTGCACACGCAGCGCCCCTGATAAATGTAGCCGAAAATATTCAATGGGCGAGTAGCTTGAGTCCATGGCTGATACGCGCGCATACAAGCAGCATCGCTGTCTCCGTGGCTCGTGGCATCGCAGCCCGCGAAATGTTGAAAGAGCAGGGTTGGCAAGGCTTTTCACGGTGCCAGACGTCAGACAGATATGCAGCAGAAGGCTTCCCGTAGCAAATGCAGGCTCTGAGCAGACACCCGAGATGCGGGACACAATCAAGCGTCTCACAAAACTGTTCTACTTCGACCAAACCCCAGGTAATTTTTGAAGCTCCTATGCAGTGTGTAAACCTATTACACATTTAACATTGTGTTAGAGACGAGCAGCTGCTGTGTGGCATCCAGAGGCACCTATACTGCTGCTGTGCTAATCCTCACTACAGCAGCATTGATACTCTGCTGCTGTCCTGCTGCATGCGCAGGAAGCTCTGTTAGAGTCGTTCAGAGCGGCCAAAGCCCTGCATCGCGACCAACTCCACTTGCGTGCAAGCTCAGCAACCTCCCCTTGTGGCGGGTGGAGTGGTCGGTCCTGCCAGGGTCGCAGGTTGGTGACCTTGAGCCCAGGATCCAGCACAACAGCGGCAGCAGGATTGCTTGCGCTGTCGAAGAGCAGCCACGGCCAGAACATTATGCCATCGCCTGATCCATTGGTGCTGCTTTGAGAGCTTCTAAGCACTAGGACACAACAGCAGCAGAAGCCTCCTGCAGGACAGCAAACAGTGACCTAATTGACTGTCTGTTTTGCCTTTCCAGGAAATCTTACATGTGATGGCTCCCCACTACGTGCACATGTTCGAAGGGGTGTTCAGCCGGCCACGACCCTGGCTGTTTGGTCACTTGTACCTCCCAGGAGGCAGTAAAAACCTGGGTTCTCCTGGCCATGCCTTGTCATCTGGCAGCCAGGCACCACTGGTTGGCACACTAGCACAAGTCACACGGGCTGTGCGACTCAGGGATGGCAAGTTTCTCATACTGGCAACAGCTATCACACGCTTCAAGGTGAGAGCAGGAACTTGCACTCGGGGTAAAGCCAGCTGATAGTCATGAGCAGAAGTGAATGCCCCTGTTGCCTTGCTAGTAGTTTCTATGGTGGCATGGCGTCCTGCAGCTACAGGTGTTGTGCAACAACTGCCTTGAGCTGGATATCTCCTGGTAAGCCACACACACAGCACTCGCCCCACCTTCCACAAACCCCGCCAATGTTCAAACTGGACCTGCGGTGCTGCAGGTGTGCCGGTCCGTGCAGGAGTTGCCCTACAGTGTTGCTGATGTGGAGCTGTTTGAAGATTGCGAAGTGTTAGAAGGGTTCAATCAGCCAGCACTGGCCGCTGTGATGCAGGTGGGGCTGTCCTAAGCTGCAGGGTGTCAACTTTACTTCACAGCATACGCGTCCAAAGGCTAATGTACGTAGGTTGCAGCTGATGTGAAGTCTGCGAGAGTTATCAGTGGCAGCTGCAACCCTGGGCTGGGTTGGGGTTTGCAGCACGCGCTGCAGTGCCCGAAGAAAACAGTTGGTGTATGTGCAGGACTGGGTGCATTGAGTCAGCCCTGAATGCTGTGTGCAGACCAGGGCTGCACTTGAAGGATCTCCAGCAGGTGTGTATCTGTCTCCAGCTAGTGACCTGGCACATGGACATCTTTGCTTCAAGTTGCACACAAGCAACTAATGTTTATCTATCTGGCTCGCCCACCATCATCAAAAGCATCACATGGGTTTCTCGCTTGTACCTGCTGCCCCCTCCCCCCAGGCTGCTGCAGCTGATGTCAGCATTAACGCCTTGATGGCGGCCGGCAGCGCCCTCGCTCGTGATGTGTCTGCTGCTGTCAACTGGGCGTGGCTGCGGGGCTATGAGTTGAGTGTGGCGGCACAGCAGGAGTGGCCAGGGCCAGGGCCGAGAGAGGGCGAGTCTGACCTGGAGACTCACCTGATGGTGCAGGAACTCATGGCACATGGTGTCTCAGAGGTGTGTGCTGCGTGGGGGAGGGGGGTGGGGTCAAATACGTTGTTGTTTTGTACTTTTCCAAGTCTGAGCACAAAGTGTTTTCAATGTAAGGGTGCTGCTGTCAACTGGGCATGGCTTACAGGCTATGAGTTGAGTGTGGCGGCACAGCAGCTGAAGTGTGACCGGTGTGACTAGCTGTCCCATCCGCAGGTCCTCCCCCTGCCTGACGGTGTTGTCATCGGCAGAGTCAACCTAGCAGAAGTGGTCACAGCAGCTGAAGAAGCACAGCAGCAGGGGTTGCAATCTGCAGCTGAGCTGATGCAGCAGAGCAGCAGCACAGGCGCTGCAGAACAGGAAGCTACAGGGCCAGCAGTAACAGGGAGCACTGATGATGTGGTGGGCATTGTCAGCCTGAATACTACAGCTGAAAGAGGTGTCAGGTTTGAGGTAGGCATCAGTGCTGAGCGTGGTGTATTGGTTGTCTCAACCAGACCTTCCATGCAGTGCATTATGACATGTAATGTGGTCACAGATCTATGAACTGCGGTGTGATATGATTATGGTGCAGATCTTGCTGCAAGTGCTTGTTTCAACAAAATTTCAAGTGGCTCACACAGGCCAGGGCCGCCGTGTTGTGGCCTTGGAGTGCGGCAAGCAGTGGCCACAACACCCAATATTGCGCAGCCCTGCGGTGCACCTGCCTTTGTTCCCCCTTGTCTATCAGCATGTGAGCTCTGCAAGTTTAGTATGCTGGTTTGTTTACGATCTGACCGTTTGCATCGGTCGTGCTTGTGCGCATCACAGGGTCCGGAGTTCTCTGAGCTGATAAGCAGCACCAGCACCAGCACCAGCAGCACCACATCAGATGTGCTGATGCTTGAGGCCGCTGTATGGGCTCAGCTGGACACACTAGTGGCGCTAGCCAGCCGAGTGAAGGGCAACAGACACACTCTGCCATTTGGCTTGTTACAGCTCCGGCCAGGCGCCATCAATCCACAATCTATGTTGTGGGGCACGGGGCCACAATCTGTGTCACCAGTCGAGCAGCAGGAGCACAGCAGTGCAGGTAGTGCAGAGAAGCCAGCAGAAGGCGGTGATACTAGCAGCAGCGAGAGCAGTAGTAACGACGGAGATAGCAGTGCTGCTGCTGCTGCTGCTACCAGCCGCCAACAACAGCAGCGGCAGCGGCAGCAGCAGAAGGAGGAGGAGGAGGACCCAGGGCCTGAGCCTCCGGAAGCAGGGTTAGCTGCAGACAACAGCGGCGCACAACCACAAGGGTCGCAAGGGTCACAATCTGCTGCTAGTGGTGGTCGCAGTAACAGGGCCAGCGCCGCAGGTGATGAGAACATGCTGGCATCATCCAAGTATGCTTTTGCTGCATCAGGTGGGTGAGATATACCAATTGTATATCATTCTTTCACTGTGACTGTTATCAGACTGCAGCTGTTGTCCAATGGGCCGTCTTTTGCCCTTGGGTACCCATGATGAACTGGCACCATGATAGACCAGGCGCCAAGCAAGGCTAAAAGCAACCTCAGTGAGAGCTGCCGTGTGTGTGCTTCTGCTCCTGCCAAGTGGTACACAACAGTCCCAAGAAATTGCCGTTCCTTCCAAGTCGCTGATGATGCAACCAGCCAGCAATGCCTAGAAAGCATTTGATAGATGTCTTTGTCAACATTGATTGTGCCAGTATGCTTATTGCCTTCGAACGCATTTTGGCATGTTTGGTTTGATCTCCCAACAACAAATCCTGCCATAGAATCTCACCAGCATTATGGTTTAAACAAAAGTACAACAGCTGCACCAGCTGACGAGTGCCACGCCAACCTGTGCTGTGCAAGCTGATGCTCAGATACAAGCAAACGGAACATAACGAATGTGCCAATCTTTTTGTTCTGTTTTGTTCTGTCTAGTATTGGTACATTGTGCATGCTACACACATGTCCAGACCTTACATATAGACCTCATACATGGGCCACTCCCATACCCGCCTCTGCTATGTGTTTTGCAGATGGCATGGACGTTCATGCAGATCCCCTGTGGCCTCCTCTCCGCCGTGCTGCCAGGCTCTCCTGGGCAGCTGCTGTTGTGATTGGTCACATGGAGCAAGACAAAGGAGAACTCAGGCAGGCACTCCTGGAAGCACCCAGTATTGCTCAGCGGCTGAGGTTTGTGTCAGCGGTGCTCAGCAAACATGTTAAAGTGTTGTCGGCGATTGCTGCAGTGAAGGACGTGGAGAAATGAGTTGATAATTGTTGTGAATTACTTCTTGACTTTTGCACATCTGGTTGTGGGTTGCTTGAAGAGCTGTACGGATCAAAACCAAATGGTTTACTACTGCAGAACATTGTGAAACAGTTGCATCAACATGACATGTTGTCAAGCCTGGGCGGTCGTACACTGCAGGCATCATATGGCGGGCATTGTGCTGCCGGGTGTGGTGTGTGAACCCCTTTGCCGTCGGTCGACGTTTGTTTGTACAGCTTCATTGATGCAGTGTTGTCACTGCCCTGTGCTGGGTCAGAGTTCAGCAGTCTGACGTGAGTGTTGTGCTATTGACGCGCCACTGTGCTGTTTACATGCCCCTGGCATGGCAGTTGCCAGCGCATCTATCTTGTTGCATTGGCTCAGTCACTTTTACATAGTTTGCTCGTCATTTTATCGATCTTTGGAGGGCCATGATCAATGCAGTGTTGTTATAGTGTTGTTTTGGGCTGTTAATTCTGGTTGGCCAAGCTTTAGGTGACCGTGGTATGGGGCCTGTTGTCTGCCCTGGTATGGGTGTTATGAAAATCACGCGGTGAAGCGTCCTGGCTTTCTGACTCAGCTATCTGACGTGCCCAACAAGTGTGAGTGTTTGCATGGTAATAGGTTATTGGGCTCTGAGCAGTCATCATGACATCAAGGCTTGCATGTAAAAGAGACTGAGTTATGTTATGCTTGTGGATCGTTCCTGAATATGCTGCAGCCTGAATCCTTTGAAATGTGCTACCTAGTAGGCCTCGTGCAACGAAGACGACTCAGTTGCGAGTTTGGCAGTGTGAGGTTTAAACCTTAAGATTACGAGAACACTCAGACCAGCAAGCATACAAACATCAGACCGACAGTCGGGATTATGATGTTGCAGCAGCACCGGCGTTGCAGCGGCTGAGTCCCAACTATGTTCATGCAGGGCTCAACACCGCCGTTGGCCACCCCTGAACTCAGAACATGCATCACATGACTCATCCTGTCATGGCATACAACATGTTGCATTGGCTCGGTCATACATACATGCTATGTCTGCCTGAGTTTACAGGATTGACAGGCTGTCAATCAGGCTGGACCCCCAACCGCGTGTCAAATACATTCTAGAAGCAACACCCAACTTGCAGGGCAGAGAGACTAAACACCCACCGGCGGAGTGACTTTGATATGTCTATGTCAAGTAGCAAATCCAAAACTTTCAAGCTTTTGACTGGTTGTGCTACATTAAACCCATACCTTCCCATAACCCCCCTTGCACACTACTAGGGCCCACATGAATGCCACACTACTAGCGCCCACATGCATGTCAGACACTGCAGCTCTTGCCAGCGCATCTAACCTGTTGCATGGCTCAATACTTTCACATGAATGCCACACTAGAGTGTTACGATGATCGTGACATTCCCAGCATGGTCGGTGCCAGCAGCAAAACCAATTGTTACTGGTGTCTCATGAGCTTTCAGCAACTCATCTGGCGCATTTTCCACCCCGTATCTGCCAGAAAAAGCTCCTAACCCATGTAAAAGTGGCTGAGCCATTGCAACAAAATGAATGCGCTGGCAAGAGCACTCGTGCCATGCAATATGTCAACAACATCATGTATCCATGTATCCAAGTATCCAAAGGAACTCCCCTGGCCATCGATGTCCTGCGCTGCTACAGAGCATGCGTGCAAGCAAACGGTTCAGTGAACGCTTCTGAAGTAAAAGAGACTGAGCCAATGCAAACAGTATAGATGCGCTGGCAAGAGCTGTTGTGCCATGCATGGGGTACGCCACCCGAAGAAGTCTTGGGCTGCTCATGACTTGTCAACTTGTGTTGCTGTGTCTTGCACTTATGCCGGCGTTCCTTTATCAACCATGAGTTAAATGAGTTGGTCAGCATCTTGAAAAATCAGCAGAATGTGCTTCAAGCAGTGCAACCAACCAGTGTTGCAGTATGGCCTGAGAATGCCAAGGCTTCAAGTGATATCAGCAATGCTTTGTCAAGCAGCGAGAATGCTGAAGTGGATTCGGCCATACTTGAGCTGGAGCAGATTATTCTGTGGCAGCTGGACTCAGCAGCAGCATTATCGTCCGCAATCAACACCATAAGTTGCAGCTATCCGATGCCAATGCCATTGCCAATGCTGACATCAAGGTTCCATGTACATACCATCCATCAAGGTTCCTTGACAACATCATGTATGTTTGTTGCATGTTCCAGCAACCGGTCGAGCTTTTGCAGCTTGCCCAAGGCATATTTCAGCACCAAGCAAGCACGTGGTGGTCAAGTCATAAGGCACCATCCCTTGAGTACTATGCAACACAGTACAAAATGATGACCTGGCCAGCACGGTGTCAACAAGTGGCATGCAAGCCCCATACCATTCTGACCATAGGACCGTCCCGGCCGTAATATAAATTGGCTTTGTGAACCACTGGTCCAGGACGGTCCTATGGTCAGCAAACAACCAACGAACAGAAGCATCACAAGACAAGATCAGCACTCAGACCCAGAATCAGAATGTAAAAGAGACTGAGCCAATGCAAACAGGATAGATGCGCTGGCAAGAGCTGTCGTGCCATGCATGGGGTACGCCACCCGAAAGAGTCTTGGGCTGCTCATGATCAAGCTCAAGAATGTTCTGTGAGGATCCAGACAAGGTGTCCTTCGTAATACATCAAAGGCAAGCTGTAACACAAGCGGCCACCATGGCAACCAATGGCAGCATCCTGACGATCTTCGCCTTGCTGACACTACCAGCTAACCAGTGACAGCCAGCTAACCAATACACACGCCCATCAAAACAAAGCTGGCACGCAGGTCTTGGACTCGGAAAGAATGCAAATAAGCACAAAGAGCTGGCACTGCACAAGCACCCTTCAATGTGCACCACTATGCTGATTACATAGGAAATGAACGCATATGTAGGCAACATGGCTCAACGTAAAGCACTACCATGAGTACATTTGTATACAATGAGACTGAGCTGTCAAGAAGGATTGGTCAAGGCTTGACCAATCCTTCTTGACAGCTCAGTCTCATTGTATTCAAATGTACTCATGGTAGTGCTTCGGAACCTGTACACAATTAATCAAACCACATTCACAAGTCCCTGATGTCCTCATAATCACGCCAGCACAGTTCTTAGACCGCACATACTCTGGATTAACCACATCATTCTGGGGTCCAAAGTAGCAAAAACAAAGCAAGTGCATGTTGTAACATAGCTGGCGATCATGATCGACAGACAGAGGAAGCAGGAACACCATTCATGCCATGCATATTGCATATTGTCAATGTTTGGTTCTGAGCAAATGCCATTTGCTCAGAACCGCACGTTGACATTATGCTAGTAGTATTGCTGCATGAGCAACACCGATCTGGTGTGACAATTGGTTCTACTGGCTCTCTGTCAAAGCCATGAGACACAATAACCCCAAATACAATATAGAAAAGAAAAGGATGGCACAAGAACAACAAAAACTACTAAGCATCATCATGTAAGATGATGCTACCATCAATTATGTGAAAGTGACTGAGCCATGCAACAAGATAGATGCGCTGGCAGAGCTGCAGTGCCATGCAGGGGGCCCGCCACCCAGGTGGTTGTCTGCTGATGATGACAGGCTCTGACGGCTGACACATCAACGCCCACTGCACTTTTGGATATGTGTTGACTAGGGTGTTCTTACTTCTGATAGTACAGTATTGCTTGTGAAGTTACCATTCAAATGATTGTGAAGTGACAATGGTACTGAGTACATGCAATACCGTTGCTGCCAGCACTGCTGCATGATGCTGCACTGTAAAAGTGACTGTCAGAGCCGATGCAACAAGATAGATGCGCTGGCAAAGCTGCAGTGCCATGCAGGGGGTCGCCACTCAAGTAGGTTGTCACTG
This sequence comes from Coelastrella sp. UTEX B 3026, assembly GCA_002588565.1. Lineage (NCBI taxonomy): Eukaryota > Viridiplantae > Chlorophyta > Chlorophyceae > Sphaeropleales > Scenedesmaceae > Coelastrella > Coelastrella sp. UTEX B 3026. The sequence continues at coordinate 9,199 of NSMO01000324.1, forward strand.
TAAACCACACACATTTTGCTGAGGGTCAGACTCGCCGTGTGAGCTGACTAGAAGCTATTGGGTCACAGTACAAAATGCACCTCTACATCTACGAAAGAGATACTGTAAACCCAACAGCTGACCACCACCAAGGCCGCACCACAGCAAATGCCACTCCACAGACAGCGTTTGCCTTCAAGTACCCAGCACCAATCCTGCAACTTCTTGATCTTGGAGGCTAGTGACACCAACATCATTACGTGTCACCGATGTGACACCCTCCACACGTTGCTACACAAGTTGGGTGGTTGTTGACTGTTGTTGCTGTGTGTGGCTCATGTAAGTGAGTCGCAACAAGTTTGGTTGCTGGTTGACAGGGCGTTCCAGCCTGATGGTAGCGGCTGGTAGCTTGGCTGCTGCCATCGCTTGTTGCCCACTTGTACGCTTGCTCACTGAAGGTGGCAGCGGCAGCGGTTAGCCGCTGTAGCGACCCTGCAACACTCTTTTGCTTGCTGGCGGTGGCATTGGCACTGATATGGGCCCACCAACATCCTGCTGACGTTGAGAAGCATTGCCAGCTGCAGGATTTGGGGCCCTTGATTTTGTAAATAGGCCACGTTGCCGGCGCTGCTGCTTTGTGTCACGCGCTGCTGCTGATGGCGGTGGTGGTGGCAGGGGGGGCAGTGGTTTACCATTGCCTTGCTGCTGTGCCGTGCGCAGTGGCGGTGGTGATGGCTGAGCTTGCGAAAACTCACTGTTGCTCTGCTGCTGTGCACCCCTCATGGCCACTGCTGGCGGTGGAGGTGCAAAGGGTATCCGGCATTGCCGCGTTGCGGCTGTGTGGCCCCCAGGATTGCTGCTGATGGCAACGGAGGTGGAGGCGCTGGAGCCAGCAACAGCCCACACCTTCCCTGCTGCTGCTGCTGCTGCTGTTGGTGCTGCTTCTGCCGTAATGCAGGCATTGGTGCAGCAGACGGTGGTGGCGGTGGTGGAACAAGCCTTGGCCACTTGTCATGCTGCTCTGAACCTGCTGGGTGCTGCCCCTGTTGTCCTGCATCCGCCTTGCCAGCCTGAATGTTCTCACGAGGCTGCAGGAAACGCACTGGTCCTACTGCTGCCTTTGCCCGTGGTGGTGGTAGTGGTGGTGGTGGCGGTGGCAGCTCCGCGCCAATAATTTGATCACGCCGTGCTACACTTACTAGTGGTTCTGGCTTCAGCTGCCGCTGTGGTCTGCTAGGAGCATCAAGATCAGCACCAAGCAACGGCCCGTACTGCTGCTGCTGATTGTCTGCTGCATCTAGCGGCACCGGTGCTGACTTCTTAGCAACGACGTGCTGCTGCCTAGTGGTGTCATCCAGGGCTGCAACATCAGGCGGTCCTGCAGGTCCAGGACGCATGTGCTTGCGTTCTAAGGACGCTGCATTGAAGCAGCCCTTGCGTCTGGCCTACCAAAGGCCCCCTACTGTTGCAAGGGGGTTGTTGCTGTCTAGCGGCCTGCTACAGACTGCCACTTGTGCCTGCTGTTGCATCCTTGCCCGTTGCAGCTGCTCCTTGTTGAGGGATTGCACATGCCTGCCAACCTGATGCTGCTGGGCAGCTTGCTGCAGCTGCTGTCTGTCCAGCGTGTTCACGTGCCTACAACGAGCTGCAGCTGGTGCTGGCTGTTGCTGCTGCAGTGGCGGGTGTGGCGGTGGCGGCGATCCTTGCAATGGTTGAACAGTTACCTGCTGTTTGGGCGCAGCTGGTAACTGGTGCTGCTGGCCAATCCTGTATATCCGTTGAGCGACGTGCGCCTGGTTGGCCTATCACAAGGCACTGGTTGTAAGCTTCTTGCCTTGTGATAGGCCAACCATGGCGCACGTCGCTCAACGGATATACAACTAGTGAGCTGAGAGAAGGCGGGCACCAGTTACCAGTATCATGTCCAACAGCGGATGCCTTGCGCCAGGCTGCGCCAGGTCCCTTACCAACTTCTCCAGCTCCACAACAGTTAACACTCTGCAAACAAGAACACATCATGCTCACTTCATCAGGTACGCAGCAGATATTGAAACACATTGGGACTGCAACTGCAACACGAGCCCATTCTGGCAATGGAGCTTTGGCATGCACATTGTCTGGCGACAGGAGTCACCATGCAGCAAACCCAGCAAATCAAGTATACTCGATTGTGTATGTGTGGCACACACCTGCAATCACTGCTCAACCCACACAGACGCAGTACGCATGAACCTGTGTATGTATCTGCTGTGTACAACATCTGAATACAGCATCTCTGTGTCTAGTGAAACCACAGCAGTGAGTGTGTCACAAATCTCACCTGAAAAGGTTGCTCCCTGATAAACAGCTGCCACAACAGCACGCCTAAGCTCCAGACATCGCTCTTGAAGCCTCGGCACTCAGGCCCATCCATGACTTCAGGTGCCATATAGGGCAGGCTGCCCCAGTGTGCTTTGATGGTGCTGCCGAAGCTTGCTGCATTCCTGTCTTTGCTTAGACGAATTTTCAGCAATCTTTGGACCCTTTGCATCACCATCAATGACGGTTGACAACAGCACGGTGTGCTGTTGTCAACCGTCATTGATGGTGATGCAAAGGGTCCAAAGATTGCTGAAAATTCGTCTAAGCAAAGAGCCAGAAGGCTTCTGGCTTGATGTCAAAGTGGACGGCACCCACTTCATGCAGGAACTGTGCCCCGTTGGCGACTTCACTTGCCATGTCACATATCACAGGAATTGGCAAAGCCACATGTGATTTTCTGCATGTGCAACAGCAAAACATTGCAAAGGTCAATCACCAATAACCAGCTGCGACAACACTGTATTACAGCAAAGTAACCGTGTGGAAAACAACACGCATCCAGGGTATTTTGTCGCTTCACACACCAACTGTCCTTACCACCAGGCCAACAGTGGCTTTCGGTCACTACACCCCAGATCCGCATAACATTTGGGTGGTTGCCCTTGGACAAGACCTCGGCTTCTCTGCTCAATGACATTGATGAATGCCGCTGGTACTGCGGCTGCAGACAGGAAACATAGCCGTGCACATGATTATAGATGCAGATGCAGCAGAGAGTCGGCTGCATGCTTGTTGTGTCAGATGCAGTAAACAAGAGCAGAATGCTGAGTGCCTTCCAGCCAGCACTTTCTGGCACAAACACCGCCATGATGGTCACCATGCTGGCTCGTTGTTCCCTGCTACTCACCTGCAGCCACTTGACAGCCACCTTGCCATAGCCCCTAACTTCCTGCAGCTCAACTACTGCTATAACGTCCCGTGATACGAGGCGTGATCGGTGTGCTGAGTCGCGGCCGAATAGGCCGCGCACACATGTGTGTGTTGGACTGTTGTGTGACACGTGATCGTGTCAGGCATGGGAACGTGCCTCGTGGTCGGGACACGGGAAACCCGACTGTAACCTACCAGGGCCTGGCCGGAAGGAAGGTCAGGTGGTGACTATATAGCGGAAGCTATATGGCGCCGGCCCATCGTTCAATATATCCATTATTGAGGAAGTGATATGGCCATTGTAACTTACGATGTCTCTTATGTGGCCAAGTTGCAACCTGCGATACGCCAGCCGTAGCGCCTGTGTTCGGGCTGTAAGTGATCCGAGCCCAATATAGACAACCGGACGTTATAACTGCGAAGCTCCCTTCACCAGGATGTTGCGGTTTCCGCGCCCTGTAGGCAGGGCGCGGCAACCGCAACATCCTGGTGAAGGCAGCTTACGGGGGTGATATAGGGGTGATTTGTAGTATATGGTGATGAATATTCAAATTTTCATCACCATATACTACAAATCACCCCTGTGCATACAGTGGGGTTGGCAAACGGCACCAGGCGCAATACCAGTCCAGCCACATGCGAACTGTATTTGCAGGGCTGACATCATACGTTCCGCAACAAGCAAGCAAGTGGCGGTTGTTGTATGCTATGTAAACCTTACCGCACGTGTTTATCCCAAGGACCGTCCACACAGCAGCTCCTGTCAGGATAGTACCGTTGGTACACGCCCAAGCTACCGTCCAGCAACCTGGTAACACTACTTCAGAAGGTAATAAGATCAATCTTCAACTATCGAGTCGTGAGGGCGAGCCGCTGTATGAGCAATACAACATTGTTCAATAAGTGCACTCGACAGAACTGCTCACTAGCAGTCTCTTTGACAGCGGGTCGAGTTCTGAGCATCAGTCACACCCACAACATGTTCATCTATCGGCATTAAGAGTACCCTGGTGCCTGGTGCGGATGGGCAACAAGCTTTCGCGCCTAAGCTGAACAATACCTGGCGCGCAGGCTGACGCAATCGCACTGAAAACCTTTCTAGTTGCCCAGTATGTGTATTGCGACAGCAGACTGCAGCTTTGTAGGAAGCAGCTTTCTCAGAAAGGAAGCTGCCGGCAGAACTGTTACATGTCCTGTGTCATGTCCCTCGTCTTCAAATGGGCGTGATAATGGGCTAGGCCTTGCTTACTCAGATGTGTGGTTTGATGCGTGCCGGCCGGTTGACAACCACGCCCGGCCCCGCCGCAGAGCCGGACATGCCATTTACAGGCAGTGTACCGGTAGGTTGGTTGTACACAGGCCTGTCTTGTTTGCATTGGCTCTTTTACAGGCCTTTCAAGCGAGAGATTGGCCAGTGACGGCTGAAAAGGATTCATGCTGGTCATACGCAACCGACAGGTGATACGATTGCTGCATATAGCGCTCGTACATATCAGCCCAAGTCGATCAGGTGGCCCCAGCAGCAAGGCATCCTAACGAGTTGAGACACCGGGGTGGGTCCCATCAAGAACCCGCCACGGGCTCTCTCGGAGTGCCTCCGCTTGGTTGTCCTCGCAATGCTTTGATTTGCATCTGTGTCAAGCTGAACACTCAAGGGCTGTTTGGATTAGCCCTCCCGTGAAAGGTGTGCACATTGCTTCTTGCCTGCCATGATCACTCCCTTAACACACAGCGGGTCTGCAACCCCTGTCAAAGTCATTGTTTATAATTCTGTAATTAACTGGTTCAAATTCAAAGGTCCCCCACATTTGGGACCAATAATGGTAATCAGAACTCAAGCTGCTTACAGCATTGATGTGTTGCTGCTTTAGCAAAACTGGTGTCCTCAGGCTGCTGAATCATCAGATAGCACCTAAGAAAGGCAGCCGAGTGGCTGTGGATCTCTGAAAGACTGATTGCCCAAGCGACAGCGGCTAGAGCGGTTTTGGTTAACAGTCGCTATGTGAAGTGCAGGTACAAAGAGTACTTTAGGATGAAAGGCAAGCATGCACCTGTGAAATTGTGAGATAGAAGGCATCAAGATGACAATGTCTATGTCATTTGATAATTGCTGTGGCTGATAATCTTGCTACTCATCAGCCACCTCGGGCTGTTTAGATGCAGACATCCTTTTGTTTGCCAACTTAGCTGGCCAAGTCTCCGAGTACTATGTTGTCAATCAACCTGACGGTACTGCCCGTCTTGCTGGCAAACCAGGCTGCAACTGCCAACAGAGTGGCCTGCTGTACCGCATCTGGAACTGGTTGTAAATTGTCGGCGTTGCGCAACTGCATAATACATTGTGCAGCAGCAAAAACACGACTAAGCTTCTTTGGCTGGGGATTTGGGCACTGCGGCAATAAGAAGCCACATGGCTGCTTTGCCACCACGACAGGTGCACTTGCCATGATTGTCTTACTCATGCCAGCAAGCACAACATGCACTGTCTGGGATCACTGCAAGCCTCACATATGTACACCGGCACCTGACAAGCATCCGCAGATACCAGGCAACAAAAGTATCAGAGAACAACACCAGAATACCTATGGCGCAGTGCTAGCAGCACAGCAAGATGGCGACCGATTTGCATGATGCTTGATCTGCAGCAGCACCTATTATGCTCTACTCTGACACTGTTCACACTGCAGGCTGTGCACGCACCTCAACGTAATCCACCTTGCCCCCTGCTGCAGTGATACGCTGCTTGACCTCTGCAGCAATGTCGTCTGCTGCTGACAGCTGCTGCTGCTGTACTGCTGCCTTGACCCACTTCAGCGACTGGTTCAAGCACAGAGCATTCTGCCGTGACTCTGGCGAGAGTAGAGCATTGCGGCTGCATCAGCAACACAGGAACAACTCTTTCAAGCGATTGTAGGGTACACGATCACGATGGGATATAACAGCGCCTTGCTCTTCATGCTGCTTACAGAACTTGTAGCAAAAGGTCAGCACGTCAGATGTTGCAAACGACCCCGATCAACGGAGACGCCTACCACTGCAGGGTCACAAGGGATCAGGCAACGGTTGCACCACCGACGACAACCCAGACACTAAGGCAGCAGCACGCTGGCAAGCTACCAGTCGTGCGTCTTGGCTACTGCAGTCTGTTTATTACTGCCGCATGTCTGTGGGGACCCATGCTACACCAGCTGCATGCTATTGCAGCCCAACAGGTGGCTGTGTGTACATTGGCTTGCCTGCAGATCCTCTGCAGGTAGCCTTGGATGCTCAAAGCGCAAGCATGACCATACATGATCACCTGCTCATTGCAAGGCCGTCTTCCTCCCTGGCAATGGGCATGCCAATGATCTTAATAGGGAAATCCAGGTCACGCACCATGCGTGTGATCACACGCCACTGTTGGTAGTCCTTCTGACCAAACACCGCAACATCTGGTTCAACAATGTGGAACAGCTTGGTCACAACCTGTGTGACAGCAGAACACAGAGCTGAGACAGCCGTGAGTGATGGCATCACACATTTGAAGGGGTTCTCTCTGCCAAATTAGCAGGGGTTCTTTCCCACAAGGCGCTGGCAGATGTGATGCCAGCGACCAGGTGCAAGCCAGGTTACTTGCATGACTCCCCAGGCATACCAATAAGGCCAGGCACACGTGGTTGACTGCTTCTCACCAATGCAGAAACTAGCAAGATCGTACGGTCTGAGGTGCGTCTGTCATACAGACCATGCCTTCACAACTACTCACTGTTGCTACACCTCTGAAGAAGTGTGGCCTTGAGACTCCGCATAAGCCCTGCTGCAAACGCTCCACCGTGACCCAGGTCTCATGAGCATCAGGGTGCTGAACCTCCTTGCCCACAACGTTGCTAGTGTCGCCAGCAGCATCAGACACTGCAGAAGTACAGCAGACGAGTTATTTCCTAACTGGCCACAAACTACCAAGCAGCTGAAACTGCAGAGGTGGAGCAGATCTAATACAACTGCCAACATACCTGCATGAACAACATGCGTCACCTGTAACAGGACTGCAACAGGGACAAGAAAGACCGTCATGCTGGTAATATGCTACACTTACTGGTTGACACGAGCTGTTACTGTCACTCGCTGATGGGCTGGCACGTCCACAGCAGTGCTGGGCATCTGCTGTATGCTGGCAGGTAATGTCCCACTATTGGTGAGCTGCGCTGCTTCGAACTGCCAAGTCAGCCCACCTTGGTGATACAAGCTGCCTTCTGGCTCGAAAACTGCAGCACACCCAGCTTTCTGCAACTGACGCCGATCATTGACCTGCAGGACAGCATAGCAGCAGCACAAATAACCCTGCCAGCAAGCAAGTGCCACAGGCTACGCCAAGCCAATATGTTGGCCAGCGAAT
>NSMO01000325.1:0-20753 GCA_002588565.1 Coelastrella sp. UTEX B 3026
GGCCGGGTTCCTGAGACTATCAGGCTGTATGGGCTAGACGGCAGGTTCCTTAAACCGCGCCGCAAGCACAGGACGACCGCAGACAGGGTTTTGCAGATCAAAGGCCATCTATCAACAGCAAATAAGCGTGGCAATCTGCGCGGTCAGTTAAGCCATTTGATGGAGAAACACCGCAGTAAAGGGGAGAGCTTCCTTGTGCTGGAGGCCATGCTGCTGCTGGCAGCAGTGGCAGCAGGTGTTGTGGTAGCTGTACTGCTGCTGCTGCTGCCATTGTGCTGGCTGGGCTGGGCTGGGCCAGCTGGTGTCAAGGTGAGATGCTTGCGCACTGCAGTTTCTACTGCAATCAATCCTCCATTCGCCTTGGGTGCGAACCATACCCGTCCCAGCGTATTGCGCTTGGCACATCAGTATGCAATGCCTACCCGAAGTACCAGTATTTCCACCTTGTCCCTGCTGCTGCTGCTGCTGCTGCTGCTGCTGCTGCTGCTACTGCTGCTGCTGCTATACAGGCCATCTACGCCCTCTTATTTCTGACCAGCATCACTCTCCTAGTCACCATCACAGCCCTAACCCTCTTGGGCTTAAACCACAAACAAATAACAGAGGAGTCCCTACTAAACCTCCTCACACCGCCTACACCCCAACTCCCACCAAACCCTCTATTGGTAAACCCCGCTGGCACGCCCCTCCAGATCTCAGATCGGGGTTTACTGGGTGCGTTGCCAAACCCTGATCTGCAAGGCCACAAAGTTTCCAAACCCAAGATTGATCATAAGCAAAGCCTTGGCCTCAACCGTCAAACCCCAATAGACCCTGATCGCGCAAGCACCATGGGCTGCGGTTTAGTGTTGGCTGTTGGTGGCAGGGTTTTGCTCGGCAGTGATGGTAAACCGCTGCCTTTGGTGGTGGGCGGTGAAACTGGGCGGATGTTGCTGGATGATTGTGGCAACGTTGTTCTAGGTGCTGATGGTGCCCCCTTGGAGGTGAGATCCAGCGTTGGACAGTTGCCCTCAACACATCAGCACAGTTACGAGCTTGTTTGAGCTCGAACGCCAGTAGGACTGTAGGCACTGCCTGCTGTGAGTGAGATGCAGTAAGCGCAGGAGCTGTGATGAGCCTGTTGCTTGCCAGCATTATAGTATCAGTCAGTTCACACGGTCGTGTGTTTTGACAAGACTTGCCAGGTAGTTTCAGTACTGATATGATTTATCGGTCTGCTGGATGTGTGATTGATTGGCCCTGTTGCCTCTGTTAAAGGTGGAATAGCAAAGCTGATATGCACAAGCTCAATCTGCTGCCCGTGCATTTTTCAGGTTTTGCTGGACGGCTGTGGTTGCCCAATAACCAGCCTCACAGGTTTCAGTGTTGCCATTGGTCCTGACAGCCAGGCTATGCTCGGGCCTGATGGTGCCCCCCTGTGTCTGGGACCTGATGAGTCAACACTCATCAGCTGGAGGGGAATGGCAATTCTGGGACCTCAGGTGTGCCACAGCAGCAGCGCTGAGTCAGCACATCTGCCAACTCCCTACACCTAGCTGCTCATTGTGTTGTTGTATGATGAAGCTCACAGGCCGTGCCAATGCATAACATCAGGTGTTTACTGACATGCTCACACTGACCAGCAAGCGTCCAGATAGAGCAACATGCAACTCCACAGCTGTATGATTGTATACAGCTGTATGATTGCATCAGAAAGGCTGTAGCGTACATACGCCATGAACAGCACCACAACCCATCATCATTTGAGCTGGATTCTGCAAGCCACGTCAATTCCAGGCTCTGATGTGTGCTATGTCTATTGCCGTGATCACAGGGTCAGGCATTGTCTCTGGGACACAACTACACGCTACACACGGCTGACGGACGACCCCTGGTCAACGCATCCGGAGACTTCTTGCACCTATCCGCTGATGGCTCCACACTGGTGGATGCAGAAGGTCGACCGTCAAAAGACAAAAATGACAAGCCAGCAGGGGTCAGGGTCTCAAAAACTCCGGCTGTGTTTGGACCACAAGGCCAATTGCTGGTGGTGAGCTTTACATGATGCAAGGGGTTTACCTATGTCTAGTATATATGTCTAGCGCCTTCATTGTGTGTTGGACACCGTGCCATGATACGCTTGAAGTATAGTTTCTGTTGGTCCTGCCGTGTATGTATGTAATTGATTATCTGTTGTATGACTGTTGTTGTTTTTGTTGAACCACACTTGCCTCAAGGATGCATGTTTTCAGCAGCATAACAGCTGCAACTCTCCCAGCTGAGTATCCAGGTGCATTGTACTGCTCTTGCGGGGTCCTGATTCCCGTTCCTGGTACTGGTTATCGTCTTGATGTAGTACTGGAGCGGCGGCGTGTTGTCTCTGCCAGCACTGGGCTCAGCAAGTCCTGTGGGTAATGAACCCATCTCTGGGCTATATGATCTGGGCGATATGAGACACTGCTGTGCTGTGTTGTTGCCTGCAGGGTCCTGATTCGCGGCCCCTAGTCCTTGGTTACGGTCATCGCTTATACAGCAGTTGTTCTCCCTCTCAGGCTGGTGAAGGGGCCATAGCCAATGCATCAGGACTCACAAACATCACAGCAGCAGTGGCAGCAGCTGCTGCTAGGCAGCTGCACAGGTTTGGCAGCAGTGGAGCTGTCAGGACTTTGTCAGGCCAGCCTGGAGCACTGATCAGGTGGGGCAGCCTGATTGTCAGGGACTGTCAGGCTGGAGGTAGCTAGCATAGCTGCTTAAGCTGGTCATAGATATGACGCTTACAGATAATTTTGGCCAGAGATTGGTACAACCAACTCTACTGGGACTGTTGCCATGTGGTGTGATCAAGAGTCAGCTGATATCGCTTTGTTCCTGGTGCATTGCAGATCATTATCAGGTCGTGGTGGCACCCTGTCCAACCAACCCAGCCTGGCAGCCTTTTTATCAGGCCTCCAGGCTGTGAAGGGCCCCTCAGGACCTCCCAGCCGGACTCACTCAGGCCAGCAGATCTTCAGGGACGGATCAGGCCAGCACAGCACGCCAAGATCTGGATCTCAGGCTGTGTGGGGGCCGGGGTCTGATCTGTCAGGACCACACAGCCTGGCATTGGCCACAGTAGAAGAGGGACAGCCAGCAGCACATGGACGACCGCCGCTGCCGGTGATCATCCCTGCTGCTGCTGCTGCTGCTGGCAGCAGCGCTGTAACAGGTCCTTCGTTCACTGATGCTGCTATTGCTGCTGGCATCATGCCAGCAAGCCAGGCCGTTGGCAGCACTACTGCTGCTGCTGCTCCCCCTTCCGCTGCCACCGTCCCTGCTGCTGCCACTGTCCCTGCTGCTGCTGCTGCCAGCAGTGGCAGCAGCAGCACCAGGAGGCGGATCGATGATGCTGGTGACAGTGTTGCTGCTCGTGTTGAGTTTGCTGTGAAGGCGTTTGCAGCGTTGTTAGGGTTTGGCGGTTTGCTGCCCCTGCTGGGCCCTGATGGCCAGAAGCTGAAGATCGATCCGTATGGGGTTTTGAGGGCCGTGAAAAGTAACAAACCCCTGAAAGGTAACTTCAGCTTCACATGCAGCTTAGATAACATACCTCAAGCAGTTGAATGGGGAATGGAATGACCACCTGGGATGCAAGTGACTGCTGTCGTGATTGGATTGAATGCACATGTTTGACTTATGAAACATTGACACACTTATATCCCGATAACCCATACAGACGTGACCACTGCACCTGCAGCTGTTTATATGTGAGGTGACAAAGTTGAGCCAGGTTTCTGGTGATCAGGCGACTGCAACAGGCAGACGGCAGCCAACAAGCTACTGAGTCCGCAACAGAACGCCTTCGGTACTGCCTGAAATTAGCAACACAGTTTGTCAAATGTAGAAAGGTCGGTTGTTTCTGCTGCTGGTGCTGCATACAGGTCCAAGTGGTGCGCAGTTGCAGTTGTCCATTGATGGCAAGTGTTTCATCGGGCCTAATGGACAACCTGCACTAGACGGCAGCGGCAACAGACTTAGGTGCGGATCACACTCCGGCGGCAGCTGCATGTACCATGCATTGAGTGATAAGTAAAGTGCCCAGTGGGTCACCAATTTGTTGGGGAAGGATGCTGCGTAGTGGATCTGGCAAGTGCAATTAGCTCCATGGCTCTGCATGATTGGATCTTGAAGTTGAAGATACACTGGCTCCAATTGAGCACACTCCAGGATGGTAGCTTACTCAAGCCCGATGCTGCACAATACTGTGCTGAAAGCTGCTGTCCTGCAATAGGTGCTTGATCAGGCCCAGATGTACCACCATAATCCTTGTGCTGATGGGTTTGACAACCATGCCATCTGCTGCTGCCACCACCGCTGCTGCTGCTGCAGTCCTGCGATTGGTGCCCGATCAGGTCCAGCGATCGCTCCTGATGGGTCCAGCCTGATTGGTCCCGATGGCAGTGCTCTCAGGCTGGGTCCTGACAGGATCAGGCTGATCACTGCCAGTGGCAGACCACTGCTGTCTCCCTGGGGACAACAACTGGGGCTGGCAGCTAACGGTAAGTTCAAGATGTTACGTCTGATTCAATGATACCATGAATCCTTGTTGACTGCGTGAGTCTTCATAGCAGCCCTTACTTGTATATCAACAGCACGCCAGGCAGCTGTGCATGCTGATCTAGCTGCTGCAAGCTACTTTGCAGTATGCTACCTCCGTGTTATGTTGTGTTATGTTATGTTGTGTTGTGTTACGCACATTTGTTATGTTGTTGCATTCTGTTACACACATGTGTCACATTGTGTCATTCACATATGTTATGCTGTGTCATGTGCAGGCCATCTGCTGGAGTTGCCCAACGGCACAACCCTGACCTCCCCCACAACCAAGCTCCCCCTCAAACTCAGCTCAGACGGCAAAACCCTCCTAGAGCCCAACAACCTGCCAGCACTGGGACTCGACGGGCAAACCCTAATGGTGTCAACCGCCACGGGTATCAGCAGCATCAGGACAAGCATAGCAGCAGCTGCTGCCAGGAAACCACGCCTCAGCAGCAGCAGCAGCATTGTGAGCAGCAGGGGGCCGAGCCGAAGGGCATCAGAAGCTGGGCCGGGGGCTGTGGGGGATGGCAGTGCGGCAGCAGCAGCTGCTGTTTTGCTGAGGCACAGGCGGGTTTCAGAACCGAGTCCGAGTCGGCGTGTGTCGGAGGCTGGATCTATTGGTGGTATTGCTTCTACTGCTGTCGAGTTTGGCAGCAGGAGAGTATCAGAAGCTGACCCTAGCAGAAGGTTCTCTGAGCCTGGATCTTACAGCGAAATGGCCGCTGCTGATCTTGGCAGCAGCAAGAGCCAGCCAGATCTGGCAGCAGCAGCAGCAGGACCAACTGCTGGTACAGATGCTGGACCGCTGCTAGAGCCTGAGGTATCGTCGGGTACTACTTGGGAGTCTACATTAGAGGATGTTCCTGCTGCTGCTGCTGCTGCCAGATCTGCAGCAGCAGCAGCACAGGGCAGAACCTTGGACAAAGGTGCTTTGCCAGATCGCAAGCTTGGCAGCAGCATCAATGGCCCTTCAGCAGCAGTTGGAGACCGTCTGGATACGGACTTCCTGGTTTCTGGTGTTGAGACCAGCCTCAGCAGCAGAGGGCCAGCAGCAGCAGCAGTGGGGGCAGCAGCAGCAGCAGCAGCAGCATTACCCTCTGGTAGATCAATTAGCAGCCCCGTTCTCAGGCCAGGCCTGTTCAGCCGCCGGGTTGACGGCAGCAGCAGTGCAGCACAACCTGCCAGCAGCCGTCTGCGACTGGCCACACCAGCAGAGCCTAGAAGTCCACCCGCTGCTGCTGCTGCCACATACGGCAGCAGGAGTGCTCCGAGCAGCACGGCTACCAGCCCTCAAGTTGGCTTTGGCAGCAGCAAATGGAACCTGGCAGCAGCAGCGAGTGGTGAGATCCCTATGAGCCCTACCAGCCCACAGTCGCCGATCCTCCCTATGGTGGATGCAACCGGAGAGGCCAGCAGCAGCAGCGGCAGCGGCAGCCCACCCAGATCACGTACTCCGCCGAAGTCCGAAGGCTGGCACAGCTGGAGTCTGGGATTACGTAAGATGGCTGCTGCTGGCAGCAGTGCACAGGCGGCTGGGATGGCGGCTGCTGCTGCTGGCAGCAGCAGCCCCAACGTCATGCCTAGGCGACTGCCGGCGTCACCGAGCAAACCAAAGTCAGGGCTAGCAGGATCTGCAGGTCAGTTTGTAACCATACTTGTCCCACTAGCTGTTGTTGTGCTGACATGGACTTATACGCCTTCTTGTTGTTTGTCTGTCTAACAAATATGTGCCGGTGCAGTTGATACTACTTGCTATTTGTGCATTGGACTTGCTGTTTAGCTACATGCTGGCTCTGGTATAGTAGACACAGTGCTAAGTGCATTGGCAGACGTTGAGTTGATTGTTGGTTATCCTTCCAGTGAGAGGGTCAGACGGCTAGTGACCTGGTGCTGGCAGTCCTGGACTTGTGGCACAGTATCAGCCTTTGCCTTGCCAATGTGTTGAGCCACAGACGATCTCATAATCAGCTGGAAATGCATGCATCAGATGCTTAATGCATTTGGCCAGTAGGCCAGAGCTGCTGCTGTGTGATCCCAGTGTTGCACAATGCTGCAAGCAAAACGAACCTTGGACAATATAATGCATTGTGGTGTTGACTGCAGGTGACGTAGGCGGTGGTCTTGAGTCCCTGCCCAGCAGGCCCCTGGCCACCGTGATCTCAGGTATTCCAGCCTGGGATTCCCTGATAGCTGAAGCAGCAGCAGGACAGCAGGGACTCTTCAATGCTGCCACAGGCAAGCCGCCGGCAGCAGTCAGGAAGGCGATCCTGGCAGCAGCAGCAGTGCTGCTGCTGCTGTTGCTTGGTTGCGTGCGCTTGACCATTGTTGCCTGGCCTGGAGCTCCTCACGCTGCTGCTGCTGCTGCTGCTGCTGCTGCCACAAGTGGCAGTGCTATGGATCGGGCGGTCTTTTATGTTGGTAGAGTGGTGGTAGCGTTTTTCCCGTATCTGCATGCACTGCTGCTGGCAGCACTGGCAGCAGTGGCAGCAGCCGCCGGCCTTAACAGCTACAGCAGCAGCAGGGTCTTGCATCATGTGGCAGCAGCAGCAGCTTATGATGCTCAGCAGCACACAGATGTCGCGCAGCCAGATCTCAGCACGGCTATCAATGTTGCACAAGCCACCACCGCTGCCGCAGCTGCTGCTGCCACTGGTGCAGCGGCTGGCAGCAGCAGCAGCAAACCCAACGTTCCGGGACTGGGCTACACATCACTCCGTGACAAAATGCGCCAGAAGCCCAGATCAGGCGAGGGAGCTGAATGGTCATCCGCTGCTGATGATGCTGACCTGTCAGGGTCTGTGGGCAGCCGCCGCAAGGGGGATCTGGCAGCAGCGGCAGCAGCAGCAGAACCAGGCCTGAAGCAGCAGCTGATCAGTACGTACAGATCTTGCAGGAAAACAGCAGCACAGGAGGTTGTCAAATGCACCAATCTGCTGTTGTCAGGGAACCGTAAGGCAGTGCTGCTGCTGCTGCTGGCAGTGCTGCTGGGGAGCTTTGCAGGATCTGCGCTGCTGCTGCACACAACCTTGGGCAGCAGCAGCAGCAGCAGCAGGGTTGCTGCTGCATCACAACACCAGCAAACGGCCCACATCAAAGTTGGCCCTGCTGATGTTCAACCAGATCTCAAATGTGCTGCTGCGTCTGCCGCCAACGCAACTTGTGCTGCTGCTGCTGCTGCCAATGAGTCTCTGGCAGCAGCAGCAGCAGCAGCCGCCGGGGCTCTTTCACGTGGCTCAACGGACACATGTAGCGGTGTGGCAGCTGTGTGCAATGTTGTGAGCCAAGAGCCGGCAGTGCCACATGTCAAACCGCCATCAGCTGCAGCAGCAGAGACTGCAGTGATAGACAAGTCACCAGCAACATCAGCAGATTATGTTGCACCCCAGACAGCAGGCACTGCAGCAGCAGCACATGCAGCAGAAGCAGCAGCAGCAGCAGCAATGCTAGCAGCTGTTCAGGCACCATCGGTAATCAAGCCGGTGCTGCCGGCAGATTCAAGAGCAGCGGTGCCAGAACCGGCAATACCAGCTGAAGCAGCAGCAGCAGCAGCAGCAGCTTCGGCTGCAGCAGCAGCAGATGCAGTGAGGGTGCCTGAACCCACTGCAACTTCAGCAGCAGCTGTCTGTACGATCAAGAAGGATGCTGCTATTGCCGCAGAAAAGGCAGCAGCAGTAGCGGCAGCATTGTTAGCTGCCACGAAGGCACCAGCAGCAAAAAAGGTGCCAACTGCAGCAGCAGTATCAGCACCAGCAGCAGCAGTGCTGAAAACTGTTGCAAAGGCACCAGCAGCAGCAGCAAAGGCGGCAGCAGCACCGGCAGCAGCAGCGAAGGCTCCCGCCAAGTGGACGCGTAGGCTCGTACCGTCACAGTTGCTAAGCCGCCTGCCATGGCAGCAGCAGCAGCAGCCCTCGACTATTGTTGAGGAGCAAAGTGCCATGAATAAAGCTGCTGCCGCTGTTGCAGTGTACACAGCAGCAGCAGCAGCTGCCATGGCTCCCTACACGGCGGCAGCAGCACGTCACTTGGATCCGATCTGGCAGATCATCCAGCCGTATGTAGCAGCAACCTTGGACTATCTAAGCCCATATGCCAGATCAGCAGCAGCTGCTGCCAGCCCCTATGTCACTGCTGCTCGGTTGGCAGCAGTACAGTATGGATCTGCTGCCTATGATACGATCAACCCCTACACTGCTGCTGCTGCCACGACAGCAGCAGCATATGGCAGAATGGCAGCAGCTGCTGCTGCTCCTTACTACACCGCTGCCAGGCAAACAGCTGGGGACTACACAGCAGCAGTGGCAGCAGCAGCAGGGCCATACATGCAATCTGCATACGCGACAGCTCTACCCTACTACCACTCCTCAAAGCAGGCAACAATGCAGTACACAGCAACAGCAGCGGCAGCAGCACGCCAGTATGCAGCAACTGCTACTGACTACGCGACTTACACATATCAGCGTGCTGGGCCTTTATACCAGACCTCGAAACAGACCGCTGCCCAGTATGCAGGGTTGGCAGCAGCAGCAGCGGGCCAGTATGCAGCCACAGCACAAACAGCTGCAATGCACTATGGCTCATATGTTTACAATGCAGCTGGGCCGGTCTATCAGGCTTCCGCAGACTATGCCCTAGCAGCAGCGGCAGCAGCAAAAGGGTACGCAGCTTCAGCAGCTGTTTACAGTACCCTGGCTTACAGCAGAGCAGCACCACATGTCTTTGCATTGAAGCAAGCTGCTGTGCAGTATGCAGTAGCAGCAGCTGCTGCTGCAAAATCAGCGCAGCCACAGCAGCTGGCAGCAGCAGCAGCAGCAGTTTTGGGCTTGCTGGGTCTGTTGTTTGTTGCACGTAGAAAGAGACTTGCTAGGCGTGCAGTGCATGCCGCTGCTGCCGCTGCCCCAGCAACAGCTGATGTTACTGCTGACACCTTGGACACAGCAGCAGCAGCACCAGATCTTGAAACCTTGGAACCTGCTGATCTGCAACAGCATCTACTGCTACAGCTGCTGCAGCAGCCTGGGGTGGCCAGGGGTGGTGAAGCAGTGCATCAATCAGCAGCAGCAGCAGCAGGAACGCAACTGAGAGATCTGCTGCATCATAAACTGCTGCGAGCACCGGGGATCGCTCGTGGTGGTGATGCTGTGCATCAGGCGGCAGCAGCGGCAGCGGTAGGACAAGCGGCAGCGGCAGAGGCATTGGCAGCAGCGGCCAGCAGGCAAGCTGATCTACGTCACAAAGTGCTGATTGGCCTGCTGCAGCAGCCGGGTGTGGCCCGGGGCGGGCCAGCAGCAGTGGCAGCAGCAGTTGCCAGGGCAGCAGCAGAGGCTCAGGCTGATCAGGAAGAGCAGCATCAGCAGCATCTCCAAATCCATCATGATATGTGGCAGGGAGACTTAGCTCCTGCTGATGCTGCAGCAGCAGTTGCACCATTCGCAGCAGCAGCAGCAGCAGCGTCAGCAAATCATGAGGGTCTTCGTGTGCAGCTGCCAGTAACGCCCACCCCCACAGAATCTCTGCCAGCAGCAGCAGCAGCACTTTGGCAGCCAGGGCCAGGAGACAGGCTGCTGCTCCGACCCACCCGTTCAGTCGAGCCAGCAGCAGCAGCAGCAGCAGCAACAGCGCAAGGGTCTGGTCACTGGCCTTTCTTTGATGCCAGGCAGGACCTGCATGGCCCACAAGCCCCCGCTGTTGCTGCCATAGCAGCAGCAGCAGCACAGGGTCAAGAGTACACAACCCCTGCTGCTGCTGCCAGCCCAGCAGCAGCACCAGTGCAGCCTCCTGGGTTTGGGCCTCCAGCATTGGCTCATCGGAACAGTCCAGAGCGTAGGGCACCCGCTGTTGCTGCTATAGCAGCAGCAACGGCGGCAGCAGCAGCAGCGGAGGCTGTCCGAGCTGCTTACAGCGGCATGCATATGCAGCAGAATGCAGCAACACCTGATATGCAGTATCTGTCACAGCTACAGCAGCAGCACACAGGTCTCATGCCAGCACAGGGCAGTTGCCCGCTGCCAGCAGCAGCAGCAGAGGGTGCTGCCGTCCAAGGTTTGCAGATCCAGCCCAGATCAGGATCCAGGGGCAGCTGGATTACGTCATCAGGATCATCAACATGTGATCCATCCACTCAGCTGCCCAGCCAATACTCAAATTACACCCAGTCAACGCCATCTGCTGTTGCGGCCAATGCACAGTCAGCACGTCTGAATGCATCGGCACTCAATTCTGGGACCACTAGTGACAGCTATCCCCAGTCAGCAGTTACAACCAGAGATGACTGGACACAGTCAGAAGTGTTAATGACAGCTGAGTCAACCCAGTTTGCACCGCTTACTAAGGACGACTGGACGCAGTCAGCGGCGTTACTAATCGACGAGTCAACCCAGGTAGATCACATACGTGACGGTTGGACACAGTCAGCAGGATTACTAATCGATGAATCCACACAGACCACCGCAGTGCGGCGCGATGCCTGGACTCAAACCCCCAACTTACGTAACCGTACAACGCAGACGTCGCTGCCCACCACCCCCAGCAGCAGTCAGGGATCATCAGGCTACCCTGACGAGGATGGCAGCGGCAACAGCAGCGCCAGGAACAGCAGCAGCAGTGCTGGTGGCAGCAGTTATGATCGGCAGGGTGGAAATGCTGGTGGCAGCAGGAGCGGTGGCAGGTGGGGCGGCAGTAACAGCAGCAGGGGTGGCCAGCGGAATCAACCAGCAGGAAGAACAAGGTCAGCAGCTGTAGCTCCAGTTGCTGCTGCCACTGCTGCTGCTGGTGGCGTGGCAGCAGCAGCAGCACCTGCTGCTGCATCAGGTTGGACAATGGGTGGTATGTTCAGATCCTTGCGGCATGTTAGCCCCGCCAGCCAGCCTGATCATCAGGTACAGCAGTTGGTTGGCCAGCCTGACTCTCAGGCCTCTCAGGCCCCGCCCAGCACCATCCAGCCTGATTCTCAGGTCTGTCAGGCTCCTCTGCCCGCCTGCCCGCCTGACATCCGGGACCCGGCCCCTCTTCAGCAAACCGCTCTGGCAACAGATGCAGCGACAACAGCAGCACCACCAGCAGCAGCATCTGGAGATATTTCTGCTAGTGATATAGAAGGTGCTCGAGTGTATATTGCCAGCCAAAGTGCACCAGTGCTTACTACAACAGCAGCCAGGGCTGAATCCAAGGATGTGGCTGCATTGTCTGCTGCTGCTGCTGGTGACACACACAGTGCTGTCAAACGTGTTGGCAGTGATGAGGCGACATCACTGCTTGCCCCTGTTCTTTCAGTCCAGCAGCAGCAGGGCAGCACTGGCAATGCTGACGGTGTATCTGGCGTTGCACATTCCGCTCTTAGAGCACCCATGGCAGCAGCAGCAGCTGACAGCAGCTCAGACAGCAGCAGCAGTTACTCATCTGCATCGTCCGATGTTTCTGATGATGACATGATTGCTGCGGCAGAGGGCCTACCTGCCGCCCCTGGTACCAAGGCTGATCTGCTTCTGCAGCAGCAGCAGCAGCAGCCAGTAGGCATTCTGCTGAACTCGGCAACACCAGCAACAGCAGCTGAAGCACCTGGCAGCAGCAGCAGCAGCAGCACCTACTCGTCTGCCTCATCAAGCTCCGGTGATGATTATGATGATCATGATGAAGGTGTCGCCACATATCCTGCTACTGCTGCTGATGTGGCAGCAATGACTGTGGCGGCAGCAGGACACACTGTACCCAACGCGGCGGCAATGGCCCCGGAGGCTTCAACAGCAGCAGGTGAGCCGTTGTCACATTTGGTTTGTGTTCTTTGGCCTAGAGCAGCCCTGGTACGCCAGAACGCATTGTCCTTCAGGCCGTCTGCATGGATAGTATGTTCATGGCATATCTCTGCTACAGGCTTTCTGTGGTTGTCATACTGCTCTAGAACTGTTTGTAGGGTTGCATGTCGCTTCTGTCTGCTCATTTGCTGGTCAGTGTGAGCATGTTTGTAACACTTTCTGTTATACATTGTCGTGTGCGGCTGGACACTCCCATCACCTCACCTCACTTGATGAGCCTGTACAGGCTGTGTTGTATGTTGCTTCTATCTGATCATCCAAAGGTGGCCAAGCTGACCAGTTGTAACATCTTCTGTGTGCCGTTACCTGCATTTGTGCACATGCAGCGGCAGCAGCTGGCACCAGTGGCAGCGGCAGCGGCAGCAAGTCCTCAACATCGTCCAATGTTTCTAGTGATGATCTTGATCACGATGTTTCTGCTCATGCAGCAAATGCAACATTACTGCTAGAATCAGCGCAACCTTGGACTGCTGCTGAAGTGGCAGAGATCGATGGCATTACTGCTGCCATGGCAGCAGCAGCAGTGTCGGCAGCAGTAGCTCAGGCAACAGAGGATCAACAGCAGCAGCAGCAGGCACCGTGGAGCCTGGGATCTGCTCTGTTTGGTTGGCTGTTTGGTTCCCAGCCTGAAAGTCAGGCTGCTGCCGGACATGATGCACAGGAGCAGCAGCAGCTGAGCCTGCGGGAGGGACAGACTGCTGTAAGCAAGACAGCATATGCAGAATACCACGCCACCAGCAGCAGCAGCAGCAGCAGCAGCAGTGCTGACTCAATGGATGTGGCTGCTGATGATCTAGATCAAGCAGCAGTACCTGATACCCAGGCTGAAAGGTCCTTTGGTGCTAGCAGCAGGCGTGACGGTGATTTGATTGCACAACAAGTTATCACACCGCTGCCTGCCGCTGCCATGCTTGGAACTACAGCAGCAGCAGCAGCAGCAGCAGCAGCAGCAGTAGCAGCGGGTCCTGACAGCCAGGCCAGGCTGGCAACCCCTGCTGCTGCTACTTATAGCAGTGCTCAGCAAGAGCTCAGGCCAGCAGCAGCAGAAGATAGAACATGGCCTGACAACAGCAGTGGCTCTGGCACAGGATATGATGGTCAGCGAGAGCAACTGTGGCGCCAGCCTGGAGTATCTGATGGCCAGGCTACTGCTGCTGCTGCTGCTGCTGCTGCTGGATGTCACACAATACAGCTGCCAGCCCTGCATCTGGCAGATGCAGGGCTGGCAGCAGAAGGGGCTTCTGAGGACGACAGCAGCAACAGCAGCACTGACAGTGGTTCTGAGGCCAAGCAGTCACGTAGATTGAAAGTTGCTGCTGCTGTTCAAGAAGCAGAGGGGGTCTTTGATGACAGCAGCAGTAGCAGCAGTGACAGCAGCATAGAGAGTGATGTGGAGCCTGAGGATCTACATGCAAATAACCCTCAACAAGCTCAAGCTGCTGCTGCTGCTGCATCAGATGCTCCATTGGCAGCAGCAGCAGCACCCAGCAGCAGCACCACAGTGTCTCGTGTATCAGCACTCAAGGCAATGTTCTTGGGTGGCAGCACTGCTACTGCTGCCACTGCTGCCAGTAAGCCTGGATCTCAAGCCTTCAGAGCAGCAGATAGTCGCAGTGTTGAGCCAGCAGCAGCAGCAGCAGCAGCAGCTATGGACAGCACTCAGGCGCCTGTAAATAGCAGCGTTGTAGACCGCCAGCTTCAGCAATTGCCAGGTCTGCAAGCCATGCCAGTGCCTGCTGCCGCTGGTTTCAGTTCTGAAGCATACTGGCAACTGTCAGAGCCGACAGCAGCAGCAGCAGCAGCAGCAGCACCAGCTGTGGTGTGCGTTGAACGATCTAGGGACAGCGGCAGCAGCAGCAGCAGCGAGTCAGAGGTGAATCACCTGCAGCAGCAGCCAGCAACAGTTGCCATGCCTGCTGCCACAAATGCTGCTGTCACTGATGACACTGCAGCAGATTTTCGGGACTCTGAGATGGCAACAGCAGCAGCAGCAGCTGAAGGATGCTTTGATGACAGCAGCAGCAGCAGTGACAGCAGCAGTGTCACAGACAGCGGGTCAGAGGAGCCACAGCCAGCGACAGACTCCACAACACCCACTGCTGCTGAGCCAGCAGCAGGAGCAGCAACAGCCGCAGCTGGCATTACTTCCCGTTTATCAGCCCTGAAAGCTCTGTTGCTAGGTGGTAGTGCTGCTGCTGCTGCCAGCACATTTGCTGTCGACAACAGCAGCACCAGCCAACCCGACTCTGAGGCCCCTTCAGCAGACATCCCACTGCTGCCAGAAGATGCTGCTGCTGCTGCTGCTGCTGCTGCTGGTGCGACTCAGCAGGAGCAGCAGCAGCCTGACCAAGATTCACATGACACTGGCAGCCTTGAAGGACATCAAGCAGGTCTGTAGATGCTTGTGCACAGCAAGCTCTTCTGCTACGAGAGATAGTGTCATTAGCTTTCACTAGCTATCTAATATTGCATTACTGTTGTTTTGTGTGCATTTCCAGCTGCCAGGTTCGTGTTGTGAAGTACTTGGTCTCACACCATGATCATAACCAATGTCTACACTGGCTGCTTTCAGCAGATATCAGGCTTCAATCCTGCCTCACTTCTATGCTTACTGCCCATGAGTGTTGTTTTGTGTACCAGCTAGCATGCTTTGGGTTATGATGAGTCCCCCATTTCAAGGGTATGTTGTACACTGGTGGTGCCACATATTTACTGGAAATGCGTGTGATGATAAAGCATTACTGCTTGGCTGGCTCCGGCTTTTGTCATTGCAGGTGAATTTGCAAAGCCTCAAGAGGAAAATATCTTCTTCTGGCGTCGCAGCAGTGACAGTGAGATTAATAGCAGCAGCAGCAGTGATGAATCTGCACCTGCTGTGTCCCCAGCAGCTGCTGAGCCCACTGCTGTCATTCAGCAGCAGCAGCAGCAGCAGTGGGTACGTGCTGCCAAAGAACCTTGGACAACTGTCAGATCAGATCTCAACACAGCAGCAGCAGCAGCAGAAGCAGCAGATGACTATGACATGTTCGTATCACCAAGATCGGAGCCTGGTGACCTTCCATCTGACACAACTGGCATTTCAGCATCTACTGCACCTCCTGCAGCAGCAGCAACAGCAGGTCTGGCTGCCACAGAGTGTAATGAAGTGTTTCTGTCACCGAGATCAGATGCCTGGGATGTTTCAGAACAAGCCTTGCCCTACCCAACGGCAACAGGTGTGGAGGTTTTGGCTTTGACATTTCTCCACATCAATGCTTGTTGACTGGAACTTTGTACCCTAAGGGCTGCCATTGAGCACTAAGTGGATAAGCAAACAGCTGTTGACTGTTGTGGTGCCGGAGTCCCATAGACCAATCCCACGGGTTGGCACATGTGATTGAACTAAAGTTTATGATGCAGTGCAGGGTGTGCACAAAGCTCTGTATGCGCGTCCGTGTGATGACACGGATTCCTGACTTGTGATGTTTGCACATCTGCCTTTTCTGCTTGTGTAAGTCTGTTTGATGTGCATGATGTTTGATTGTTCTGTTCTACCACTGTGCAGAAATTATCATATTCCACATCATCATCGGTATTAGATTAATTGTCAGAGAGTTTGTAGCAATCAATCACATGTAGCAGTCCACCCCTGGGATCATGGCTGCAGGCACCTTTGGAGGATTGGTGTACAGCAGCAGCAGCAGCAGCAGCAAAGGCATGCATGAGTCTTTGGTGGCTGCAAATAGGCCTGCAGAAGTTCCAGAGCGGCAACAGGACTGGATATCAGACACCAACATGCTACCTGAATCATCTACAGCAGCAGCAGCAGCAGATTACCTTGGACCGCAGGAGGAAAACGAGCAACCTTGGACTGCTAATAGCTTTAATCCCTTTGATGATCTGGCACCAGTCACCACAGCAGCAGCAGATCATGGCTTGATCAGGGGCCTGGCCAAACCTTGGACTGGTGCTGCTGCTGGTTCTAACAATGCTGATGACCTTGCAGCGCCTGCGGCAGCAGCAGCAGCAGATCAAGGCTTGATCAAGCAAAGGTACCAGCCCTGGGCCGCAGCAGCAGTAGCTGCTGCAGCAGATCAAGATCTGGCAGCAGAAGAGCATCAACCTTGGACAGTCGGATCACATGTGTCAGCGATCACAGCTATGCTCGTACAGCGGTACAGTCAGCCAGATGATGATCTGTGGCAGCAAGATACTGCAGTGACTGGATCAGCAGCTGCAGGGTACAAGCAGAGGCCCCTGGTTCTATCCCAGTCTGCTGCTGCTGGCGCTGCTGCAGCAGCAGCAGCTGGGACACTACATCTTTCAGGCAGTAGTGCAGCAGACAGCAGCATATCCCACCAGAGCAGCATACTGAGTGCGATTGCTGCTGAGTTGGAGTCAGCTGAGGCAGATCGTGCTGCTGCTCATGCAGCAGCAGCAGCGGAAGCGGTGATTGCCAAGGCAGAGGCTGAACAGCAGTACACTAGCCCCACAGCACTTGCAGCACGTGAGTCGATGTTCCAGCAACAGCAGCACCTGCTGCTGCCACCCCGGCCAGATAGCAGAACAGGAATGGTGCCCACTGCTGCTGCTGCTGCTGCCCTCCAGCCTGATCGTCAGGGCTCAGGCAGGCTAGCCCGGCAGCAGTCCGAGGTTAGCTCATTTGCACTCTCAGATCTCTCAGGGACAAGTACTACTGCTAGTGCTAGATCTAGCCTGGACATGCCAGCAGCAGCAGCAGCGACGGTGCTGCCATCTGAAGCAGCAACGAGTGGTTTACCTGTGGCCTTGTGGTCTGCTGCAGACCTGGATATGGTTGGACAGGGTGTGACAGCAGCATATACCCAGCAGCAGAAGCTGTTAAATGCAGATCAGCATCCAGTCGCTGTTCCAGACCTCAACCCAGATGGTAGCAAGGCCGCTGGCAGCAGCAGCAGCATTGACACTGGCGGTGAGGTTCTCCAAGTCAAAGGTGACACAGGCATGAGTGCAAATGGAAGGAAGCTACTTCCAGCTGTACCTGACAGTCAGCCTGCAGCATGCAATCCATTTACAGCTGCTGCTGCCAGTGAGGATGGCAGCCTGACTTCTCTTGTACCTGACAGCCAGGCTGGAGCAGACGACAACTTTATGGCTGCTGCTGCCACTTGCCCTGTCAGCAGCAGCAAAGACGACGATGCATTCTTCGAGCCTCTGCTGACAGGCACTAAGGGTTATGATGATGATGATGAGATGGACCACAGCAGTACTGCAGTACCTGATAGCCAGGCTGGTGCTGGTGCTGCTGCTGGCAGCAGTGCTGCATTGCTAGATGAACTGTGGCTGAACAATGTACATGCTGCTTCAGATCACCCAGAGCAGCAGCAGCAGCAGCAGCAGCAGCAGCAGCAGCAGCAGCCTGCTATTGGATACACCAAGCCTGTTACATCAGCAGAAGGAACAACAGCACTCTCACAAGCACCAGTCAACAAACGTGATGTTGCTGCTGCTGTTGGCGCCAGCAGCACTACTAGCAGCAGCAGCAGCAGCAGCTCGAGCGCCAGCAGCTCTGGTTACCAAAGTGACGACGATTCCGAGTTCATTCAAGTGCCTGCAGCACCTGCTGCTGCTGGTGCTGCAACTGTAACTCAGCAGCAGCAGCAGCAACACCCAGCCACTCTGACCAACAATTGGCTCCCGGCTGTCAGCATTCAAAACTATGTTGCTTGGTGGGACTGCTGCTCCCACTGGTGCTGCCCAGCCTGACCCTCAGGCCCAGGTGTCAGGCCGCCAAGCTATCAGGCCTCAGCAGGCTCCTGTTCAAGCAGCAGCAGCTGCTGCTACCACCATTGCACCAGCTGCAGTAGCAGCAGCAAGAGATGTTGGTGTTGAGACTGGTGCTGCTGCCAACACAGCCGGCCTCACAGCAGATTGCAGCGCTGGGCCTGTCGACTGGACTTCAAATGAAGCATTGACAGGTGATATACGTAGTAGGGTTTAGTCTAATATGCGCAAGCCAGTGAGATTTGATGGACTCCGACATGCGACAGCATCAAGCACCTTGCTCCTTGATTCAGTAGATCAGCAATGCCCACACGCTTTGTTCACTGAGGTTGTCACCTGTATGTGTTTGAAGTCGCAAAGTAACACAAAACGAGGCGAATATTGCCTGTCATGACAGTTACAGGCGTGTGTATATATTTAGTAGGGTTTAGTCTAATATGCGCAAACCAGTGAGATTTGGTGGACTCCGACAAGCGACAGCATCAAGCACCCTGTTCATTGATCCAGAAGATCAGCAACGGCCACACACTTTGTAGAAGGCTGCCACCTGTATGGTTCGCAAAGCAACAAAGAGAGTTGGATAATGAGTGTTTGCAAGAATTTCACGACAGTCACAGGCTTGTCCCCTTCACGAACGTAGGACTCCTGACTCAAACTCCTGTTGTATCAATGGTTCTGCTAGTCAATGACCCCCTGGCTTTTCACTGTTACTTTAAATGTTGCAATCCATCTAATAAGCTCAGTGTGTGTCAACTGGTGCAGGCGCTAGTCAGCTACGTAACCAGAAGTCCTCCGACAGCAGCAGTAGCAGTAGCAGCAGCAGCAGCAGCAGTGACGATGGCAGAGAGGCAAGCACCACAGTAGCGGCCGGTGGCCCTGATGCAAAAGGTATAATGCATTGTGTAATTATTATTGGCTTTGTATCTAGGCCTGTTTATTGCATTGCAACAACCGCACGGATTTGCAACATTCAGCGACTGTGAATGTAGTCAGCTGTGGTGAAGCTGTGGCTGTGCATTAACATGGAAAACATCAAGGTGCTACATCGTGTGGGTTTTGAACAACAGGCAGCAGAGTACGTTGATCACCTCTGGGGTTTGAGCTGTGCTCAAACCAAACTTGTTACATTGTGTGTTGGTCTGTCTGTTGAAGTGGGAGGGCTTTTGCTGACCGTGTGTTCATTGCCGCAGTGGAAGACGAAGAGACTGGAAAGAAGGCTGGTAGCAGCAGCAGCAATTCCAGTAGTGAAACTGATGCGCCCATGACCGCGCCAACCAATGCAACGTCTTGGGGTGCTGCAAGCCAGGCTGGAGATGGCAGTGCTGCTGCTGCTGCTGCTGCTGCCAGTAGCAGCAGTCGTGAAGTGCAAGCATCTGATGCTGCTTATGAGTCCACAATTTTTCTGGCTGTGCCAGCCATAACGGCAGCGGCTGCCCGGCCAGATCAAGAGGCCACTTTCACAGCAGCAGCAGCAGCAGCAGCGGTGCCACCTGCAGTACCGATCCGCAGAACATTGGACAGTAGATCGCCGTTTGAGCAGCAGCAGCAGCAGCATAGGCACCATCACCAGCGCCACAGTTCAGAGAGCTCTGCTGGGCGGGTAGCAGCAATCAGAGCCATGCTACAGCGCAGTTCCAGCCAGCCTGACTCTCAGGCCCATGCTGCTGCTGCTGCTGCCGTCCAGCCTGACCGTCAGGGCTCAGGCAGGCTGGCCCGGCAGCAGTCCGAGGTTAGCTCATTTGCACTCTCAGATCTCTCAGGAACAGACACAGCTAGTGAGGTTGGCAGCAGGAGCAGCAGCAAACGGCCTAGCCTGGAACTATCAGGCCCAGCCGCCGCTGCTGCTGCTGCTGCTAGGTCGTCTGATCTGCCGGCAACGCCAGCTCCCACTCCCATGATGTCTGTTGATGTCCCAGCAGCAGCAGCAGCAGTGCAGCAGCCATGTATACCGCTGAGACCGGCAGCGGCAGCAGCAGCAGCAGCAGCAAGGGATTTGACATTCCAACCCAGCTGGGAAGCAGAGCTGCCTGCATCGCCCCCACCAACCCCAGCAGCAGCAGCAGCAGTGGACTCAGGGCCTTTGTCACCGGAACAGATCAGCTTAACACGGCATCGATCAGACCCTGGTGCCAAGCCAGGGCTAGGCATATCGGGTCTCAAGGGTCACAGCAGTTTACCGTTTGCCCTTCCACCTTCTGGCCCCAAGCCTCGAGCCAAGCCAGCAGTCAAACAGGGTGTAACACTTGTTGATCCACCAAAAACGCTGCCCACAGATGTTGCTGCTGCTGCAACCAGCAGCTCTGGCAGCAGCAGTGGGGCTTCTAGTCCTCGTGCTGCTGCCACTGCTGCTGTCAGACCTGATAGTGATGTAGTGAAGCTGACAAGGGCGTCACTGGAGGCTTTGGGTGTTGCTGGGCCTGTTGCTGCTGCTGCTGGCAGCAGTAGTAGTAGCAGCAGTGGCAGCAGCAGTGCTGTTGAAGAAGATCAATGCACAGACACTGCACCTCACCTGCAGCAGCAGCAGCAGCAGTCCTGGGGCATTGGATCTCGCGTGTCAGCCATCAAAGCTATGTTCGTGGGCGGCAGCAGCAGCAGCATCCAACCATCTGTGCCAGCTGGCAGCAGCAGCAGGGTCAAGGGCCAAGTGCAAGC